>PVIW01001811.1:0-263919 GCA_004026585.1 Noctilio leporinus | reverse complement strand
TTTCTTCTCTGATGGCTATAGCTAGAACTTCCAAGACAATGTTGAATAGAAGTGGAGAAAGTGGGCAGCCTTGTCTCATTCCTGATCTTAGGGGGAAAGCTTTCAGTTTTTGTCCATTAAGTATGATGTTGGCTTCAGGTTTCTCATAGATGGCCTTTATGATGTTGAGGTATGCTCCCTCTATTCCCATTTTGCTGAGTGTTTTTATCATAAATGGTTGCTGCACTTTATCAAATGCTTTTTCAGCATCTATTGATATGATCATATGATTTTTATCTTTCAATTTGTTGATGTGGTGTATTACATTGATTGATTTACGAATGTTGTACCATCCTTGCATCCCTGGGATGAAGCCCACTTGATCATGGTGTATGATCTTTGTAATATACTGCTGAATCCGATTGGCCAGTATTTTGTTGAGAATTTTAGCATCTATGTTCATTAGAGATATTGGCCTGTAGCTTTCTTTCTTAGTTGTGTCTTGCCCTGGTTTTGGGATTAGAGTAATATTGGCCTCATAGAACAAGTTTGGGAGTCTTTATCTGGGGAAAATTTTTGGTTCTAAAGAAAAAAGTGATTAATAGCATAAAAATTGTAAAAACAGTTTTATAATATTCAGAAGTTACATAAGTTCTTTTTAAAGCAGTGACTGGAAAGATTTTACTTTTGGCCAACTTGTGATTTAAACCAATTTGTTTTAGAGTGATTCACTTGAGGATTCACTTGAGGAGATCACATGACTTTCATAGGCTTATTTCCATAATCACGACTTAGTGAAATGTAGAAATACAGGTCTTGTGCATGATGGCTGACTGATGGACTGGGGTCTCCACTCTCACCCAGTGCACCATGCCGTCAGCTGTCCCTGTGTTATAGGGTAGCACTTGGCCTGGTCCCGAAAGTATCAGCCACGCAAACTGTTTTAATTATATTGACATTGGCTCAACACTTTCTCGACAGACCTTTGCATGCAGTAACTGGTACGTGATTACTTGGTCGTTGAGCAGAGAGAGCTTAAGGCAGGGGCATCGGTGTGGCAGCGAGATGTTTCTCAAAGGGAGAAATGGATTTCTGCCATGGTCCCATCAGATTTGAAGGGGCGATGCAGAGGGCCACCCTCTGGCAGAAGATTTGGGTGCTGTGGACTCTGGGTGGCTACCTGGAGAGGAATAAGATAAGCATGATTAAGCACCCTAGTGGCCAAAGTTGAGTTGGTACAAGCCTCAGAACAGGCCTGAGTGTGTCATAAACATGATCATAGGGTTTGTATTCCAGATTCCCTTGCGGGCAGAGGTATGAGAGAGAGAGAGCGAGTGAGAACCCTGAGACATTTTTTATAAGCTTGATAACACCAAAACCAGGAAAACACAGAAACACACTTGGCCAAATTCTTTGCAAAGTCTTAGTCATAAAAATCTTGTGACCAGGGCTGTACATTGCGTATTACTAAGTTCGTTCCCATAGGAGGATGCGTATGACTGGTCCTGGGCTGAAAGATCAGAGAATGTCCTTTCACCTGGCAGTGCTGACTAGGCAGAAGGTGTTTGATAAGTAGAGGGCTGAGACGCGCATTTCCTGAAGGGCGTCTTTGACATTTGAAAGTGAAACCGGCAGCAGAAGCCGAGAGGGTGCCTCGAGAAGCAGCATGTGAGGCCTGATCTGAGACTGCAGAACAGATCTGCTGGTCATGCAGTGAAGTCATTCTTCCGCCAGGCCGCCTTCCTCAGCAATGCTGGGATGCTGACCAAGCTGCCCTGTGTGGATGTTTTCTTTCTATTTTCTGTCTTTTTTTTAAAAAAATATTTTATTTATTATTTTTGGAGGGAGAGAAAGGGAGGGAGGAACAGTGGGAGAGAAACATCAGTGTACGGTTGCCTTTCTCCTGCCTCCAGCTACGGACCTGGCTAGAGACCTGGCTTGCAGCCTGGTTATGTGCCCTGGTTAGGAATCAAACCTGTGACCTTTGGATTCACAGGTCTCATTCATTTTGAATGCTGATGAATTTTGGTTTTCATAGTAAAACTTCTGGGAATGGAATGTAATCCTCATTGCTTTTATATTTACTACACTTTTCTACTTAGAAAAACTCATAAGGGCAATGAATTCTTGGTGGTGTAGTCACACACATGCAGGTGAATAAAACATTGTCTCCCTTGCAGATCTTTCCACACCTTTCTGTATATCCATAAAATGTGTTAGTTTGCAAAAACGGCAGCCCATTTTTCTCATCCCTGTTGGCACTCTTCTGCAGCATGACTTGGTAGCTCATGGCCTTGAGAAGTAGAGGCCATCTCCCTAGCCTTTGGGTCTGGGATGGGAGGGAGTGAGTTCCATTTGTCTCTGGGGGTTCACAATGCTGAGTGACTCTGGGACAGCGTCCTCGATGAAGAGCACTTCCCTGTGGTACTTGTCCCAATCCTGTGAGTTTTGCCACATTTGTAATTATGCATTAGAGCCCCTCCAGATTATGAAACAAAAACAAGATATAAAGTAAAGATCTATGAAGTCTTTGGTTTAATGACGTACTGTACTCTTCGGGGGAGGATCTGTTATAAAGTGTTGTGTGACTTTAGGATTTATATGCAATAATATATCTCTTCGGTTTCCCTCTGTGCATGTGTAAATATATGCCTCATGTTTAAGAAGGCACGCCTATGAGAAAGCATGATCCCTTTTCTTGATAAAAAATGAGGTCTTCAACGTTCACTGAACCTTTATTGCTGCTAAATAGTGAAATAGTTCATCAGCCCTCATTTCCATCTCCAGCGGTGGCTATTTAAGAGCTCACTCCCTCTCTTCGGCCCTCCTGCCAAAACACATCCTCCCAAGTTCAACAAGTTACCTTTCTCACCTTTAGCTGTGCCCTGAAAGTAGAAGTCTACAGACAGGCTTCTCTGGACCTTCACAGGGCTCCACCGCAGGCTCCCCTGCAGGTGCGCATATCTTTGCTGCCTTCCATTGGGCCCCAGTGAAGTAGCTGCTCCTCTGTGTGTCATCAGCTTTCCCGCCTGTGAGCTCCATCCTGTTCCATTCCTGTCTCTCCATGGAGCCTTTACCAGCACATGTATTAGAGAATATGTTTTTAATCTTCTAGTTCTCTGTTAAATTATGCAGGATGCCCATTTTTGTATTATGTTTTAATACTATTTATGTGCAAACACCAAACTCTCAGTAAGCCTGTATCCACCCCTCTCTGATCAGCAACACCGCCTCCTGTGAGTCCTGACCCAGTTGTGGGCCCTTTCTTGAGTTGGAACAACTCCCTTTCTTCGGGAGGTAGGGTCTGCTCTTTGCTCAGCCACGGATTCTCTTGACTCCACGCTTAGCTCAGCAGCCTCCACTCCACAGGAAGTCATGCTCCTTTCCCATCAGATTCTTGCAGCAGCAATGTTGTGCCATATGGTTTAAAATTATATAATATTATTAATTGCAATTGAATTTCCCCCCTTTCTCACCCTCTTTATTGTCATTTGTCCAGCTGAAGGTTACTCCCAAGAACTGATACAGAATCTAAGAACTGGTCCTCAGCCGGTCCTTAACATCTCATTTTGTTCTTTATCCTGATGCTTTATCTAATGCCTTGATGATTACTTCATCTTTCTCCTATTATCCCTCCCCCTTCTTCAGCAACACACTTAAGTGGCTAGGCTTTGGAGTTGGTCAGTACCTGGAAGAGTCTGACCTTTGAAGGTGAACTTCAGAATTTCCACTTTGACCACAACCTCTTATCCGTCTATATTTCTCTCTCCCCCATTCCCACTAAACCTCATCATTTAAATAATTTTGAATTCTAGCTTCCTTGATCTGATCTATTAGACTTTCCAAGTCCCTTTGCCTTCATTTTCTTTTGCTTCCAAGGACACCACCTCCCTGACCTCGAGTTGTTCCCATCTCCCCATTATCCTGCTAAGTGGAAACATTCAGTTTATGACTCAGTGTTCTGATTATTCTGTTTCTGGTTAGGTCTTCTGTGACCTCACAGAGGAAAAGTACACAAAGCCATTGGTTAATGTCATTAAATACAAGACCCCTTAATCTCAGTCAGCTTTGCTCAACTATTTCTTGATTCTTTTCCAGCAGCTTCTGTTCCTACTCCCCAAAGAAATGGCACCAAATTATTCCGCTCAGTTCAGAACCTCAGCAGATGATCCAGGTTCTTAATTTCATTAAGAAAAGAAACTATCAAATAAGACTGTTTTTATATCATACCTGTGTCTTTACCCACATCTCCCTCTATTGAAATAAATGGAATATTTCTTCTGAATGACTAGGTTAATTATTCTATCTATATATTTTAGACCCATTTCCTTCTGCATCCTCAAGAATTTTGTTTCATTGTGCAGCTTCATCCTTTGTCTCTCATTTTCTCTCCCTCTTTGTGAGCTCCACTCACTCACTCCATGGACAAGTTTATTATTTCCCCTTTCTGAAAACCTTTCCAGCCATTGTTTACTTCCCCACGCTTTGTTTTCTCTCCGGCTTACCTACTGAAACGTCTCACTTTCCTTTTCAAAGGTCACCAATGAAAAATTCCTATTTCCCCAATCCAATGGCCTCTTTGCTGTCCTCACTCTTTAAACCTGGCTATGGTATTTAACAACATGGACCACTTCTTCTTTCTTAAAAGTCTCTTCTTCAATTTCAAGATGGAATCTGTTTCTTTTCTCTTTTCCTTCCTGTCTCCTGTATTTGCTCTTTTGAGCTCCTTTTCCTCTGTCTCCTAATGGTTACTTATCAGGATTCCATCTTCTCTTCTCTTGTAGCCCTTCACTCGTTCCCAGGTTGCTTCCAGTCAGTCCTTCTGCAGATGTCACAGGTAAGGCCTCAAAAATGTTTGTTCTTGCCCTAGCTTCTCTCTCCTGAGCTACAGATCCAGATTTCTCGCCACTTCCTAGGAATCGCTTCCTGTTGTCTTGCTTCTGAAGGTACCTCAGGTCTAATGTAGGACTGAGGAGCCTTTCCTCTCTGCCTCTCACCACCTCAGTGAAGACTTAAGAGTCCTATGCCTCTTCCTGCATTTCTTTCCTGCTTACGAATCCCCTCTTCTCCTCCCTATCTCAGTTGAAAACCAGAATCACCCAACTCCAGCTGCTCCTTCATCCCACCGAACCAATTGGTCAGGTCCTCTCACTTCACCGGGACATCGGCAGCTTTTCATAGACTTGCAGGTGGCTTCTGAGAGTCCTGGCTCTCTTACTCCTTCCTCCCTTGTACTTTTTCTACGATGACCCAAATGATGCAGGAAGGAGTGTTGAACTGAACAGAGTTAGTCCCCTCCCCTAATATATGAGCTCCTTGCTTTTACTGGGATGAGGTTTAGTTTTTAGACCTCTGGAATTAGTGGAGAACCTATTAAGGATACTTGAATGTCTACAAGGTGTAAAATGAGGATGCTTTAATATGAGTAAATGAAACTCTGAAGTCATCTCTCATTCTTCTTGTGACTATTTACCAGTCCTGTCGTCCATCAGAATTTTCCCAGTTATTTAAGAAAAAGGAGAGAAACGCAAGAGAACCATGCCCACCACAAAGCAGATGGCCAAGAGCTAACTCTTCTGAATGGTTGTGGTTGGGATGCTTTTAGAATCTTTGCTTTTCTGTTTCTGGTTTGGAGACTTTGAGAATTGTGTCCATGATCATGTGAACCTCGGGAAGTAATGTGTTAAACGAAGAGAGAAGATGAACCATGGTCCATTTTGCTACATGTTAGTTCTGATTGAAACACATTGCTGATAAATTGAAGGACTTGGGATTCTAAGTAGATACTGATTGTATATAGATCCATTCATGATTAGTGTCAGTGGCTGAGAGCTCACAGTTGCAATTCTGGCTTTTTAACTTTGGGGTAGAGTCTGCATGAGTAATGCAAAGCACTTGAGTGGTATTGGGATTGAATTTTTCCAAAAGTTTATTTCCAATGTTAAAAAAAAAAAAAAAAAAAAAAACCACCAAAAAACTGAATGCTTAACAATCCATGAGTTAACTATGGAATCAGAATAAACTTCAGTATTCTTGACTTTGATTCTTTATTGAAACTTATAATAGTGAGCATTCTACACTGTTGTGGCACCTGAGAGTGTAGTAAATTGGGGCAAAGAACAGTGAAAAGACAGCTTTATTTTGAAATAGGGGATTTAGCATCTAGACCTGGAACTATGTGAACTTGGTTATAGTCATTAACATGTGTGTATTATACATGATGTACATCTCAAGTTAGTGAATGTGAAAGTAATTTAAAATGATTTCTAAAATAAAAATAAGTGTTTTAATAATGCTTTGACTTTTGAACAGGTCCTATAGAATTATAATGCAGATAACTAATGTCTTTTCCAAAATATGTGTTTGACATTCTTCAGCTCAGGAAAAAAAGTTTGACATTCTTCAGCTTAAAAAAAATAGTGATTTGTGAACACTTCATAAACTACTACCAGTATGTTGAGCTCAAAATCAGGTCATTTAGTTTCTCTTCTATTAAAATTAAATGTCATGATAAAAACATGATACAGTGTTGACCTTACAAGAGTTAACATACTGTCCTTGTGGTAAAATGAAACAAACCTCCTTTGTTTCAAATGGGTTTCACAATGTGCATTAGCTAATTTTAAGATCCAGTGACTAACACACTTATCAATTTTGGTCTACCAGTGACATTGTTAGATGTGACAATGAAGAGATACATACAACAGCAGTAGGATTTTTGTAAAATTAAGTGTGGTTTTACCAGCATGTAACACAAAGTTTTTTTGTAATTTAGTATTTATATGATTCACCTAATTATTCAGCATTAACCAGTGCAAATGCCAGGTTATTTTCTGACTGAGTAAGCTTGGTTTTTATTAGATAATGGAGAATTGCTCTTTTTTTTAATGGATAATATTTTGTTACAAGATGATAGCTACTTTAGAAAACACTAATTGTGTAAGAAAATTTCATGTGATTCATACTTGGAAGTTAGCCCAGGTTCACTAACTCATAGCTTAGATGATATTAACCCACCCAAACTCAAAATCGCTGGTTGGTGCCATACTGTTGGAAATGGAATTGAAAATTTGATTTACAGTTTAGTAACTGTAATAGGGAGGCATGTGATACACACAGATTGTAATATGTTCCCCTGGGGTGGGGTGGGGGGCAGTGAGCACCTTTTGGCCCACCTGGAATATTATGTTGACAGTAGTAGTGACTAGCTTGAGCCAGAGAGTGTATCATGCGGTAGTGCCTTTATGGACTGATAAAATTAATTTAGTGAGCCTCCAAGGCTTTTAACTAAATGTTCTACATATCTCTTCATATATTCCTAAGAACTGAGAACTAAGAATAGGTCAAAGTACAGAACTTTCTAGAAGGGAAATGCCTTCTCTCATGACCGTTGTTCAATGAACCTGTTGTTGCCCTCCATGAAGTGCTGCACGTTCACATTCGTGGTTTTCTTATAAATACCTGAGGATCATCATCTTCCTTCCCTAATCCCTTATGTTTAAATAGCT
Source organism: Noctilio leporinus (assembly GCA_004026585.1). Classification (NCBI taxonomy): domain Eukaryota; kingdom Metazoa; phylum Chordata; class Mammalia; order Chiroptera; family Noctilionidae; genus Noctilio; species Noctilio leporinus. Next base: position 256,432 of record PVIW01001811.1, on the reverse strand, counting down.
TAATCTCCAGTGAGGGAAAATTTATCTACTGAAACTGAAATGGGGAGTAAGAAAGTTAGTTACAGCACCTGAGTCTTTTGGCAGAGTAGAATCTGGAGGGAAATTCACCATTCATTTTTAGGTTAGTCAAGTCGTTACTCTTCTAAGCCATGGGAATTCCATGATCGCTCTTTGGAAGTTCCTCCCCAGTCCAGTAATGTACTGAACTCAGCATTGGTCGTCTGGGTTTTCCTCTAGAAGGCCACTCCAACATCAGTCTTTCTAAAGGAGCTACTGGCTGCATGGCCTTCGTGCTACATTCCAGTATGTGTACTCCTTTCCTTTCCCAAATGTTGAGTAGATGACAGGTCCCCGTGAACTGGAAGTGTGTTTTTCCCATCCTCACTGTGACCCCACGGAAGGATGTGTTCTTCCAGTGCTTGGCGTTGCAGAGCTGGAAGGCCAGCCTGGGCTTTCAGAGCACTTCTGAGGCCACTTCCCTGCGGAGAGTGGATCCAGGTGAGGTGGGCTTCTGCTCCCTGCCCTGGAGGTGTTAACCAGAGTGTTTCCAAACAATGCAAGATTAGTTGTAGTGGAAATTAACGTGGCTGAACTGCACATGCCTAATGTCTGGATTTATCCAACGATTATTTATTGTTGTGCATTGTAGGGGTGTTTTTTTTTGTTTTGTTCTGTTTTTTAATTTAATTTTATTGTTGTTGTTTTACATCCATCCCCTTTTTGCTCCCTCTTTCCCCCTCCCCACCCACCCATTCCCCCCAAAGTCAACCCCCTCTGTTGTCCATGTCCATGTTTCCTTTACACTAGGTTCTTGTCTAAGCTGCTCCCCTTCCTTGCCTCTGCCTCTCCCCTCCCCCCAACCCCTTTCCCCCTGCCCACAGAAGGCCTATTCACTGTACTCATATATTTGGTTCTGTTTTGCTTGTTGTTAGTTTTGTTCATTGTTGTCCTGTAATGGGTGAGATCATATGGTATTAGTGTAGGGATGTTTTGAGTAACTCCTAAAGAACAACGAAAGTTGAGTCTTTTGAGGATATTTTCCTGGTGGCTGGTAAAAACTAGTTAACGTTCTAAAATTGGAGAATGTTTTTCTACTGCTCCTATGTAGTAAAATGCTGCGTTTCACATCTGTTGCCCCAGTCACTATTGTGACATTTAGGATTCAGCTTCACAAGTAGTGTTTACTCATTATTTTTGTACATGTGATTAGTTTTTAATATGCCTCTCCCACTAAACTCTAAGCTCTATCTGATTTGCTAACTGCAAACAGTTCAAGGTACCTAGTAGAGTACTTGGTGTACAGTATATTGCAGATACTCAATGCATATTTGTGGCTAAAACAGAAGAACAAGTGCAGGGATGGAATACTTTCCCCCAGAAAATAAACTATGCTTTCATAACTGGAAGCTATGATTTCTGATGGTCAATTTTCTCCGGATGTCTCTGTATTCCAGCATGGATTTGTTCTAATCCTTGAAAACCACACTTCAAGTGTTTCTGGTAACTCACTGTCAAACTCAGTGGTGCTTAAATAACCTTTTTAGCCCCAGTATAGCATTCCATAGAATGAACTACCATCAACCTCCTTTTGAATGTCAGCTTTTGTCACATGACTCCAGTACTTGACTTACCCATTTCTGGTTGTCCTTACATTTACACAAGTTAGAGACTATCTTAGGTTGGATTTCTCAGATTTCAGTAAGGGACTGGGGAAAACAAGATGGAGGAGGTGAGTTAAGCAAGAGTGTAAATTCAGGCAAAGTCCTCTAGAAAGTAGCTTCACTCTGACCCCAAAAGAAACTCTGGAATATGAGTTGTGCAGGAGAGGGCTAGACTTTATTTATTTTAAGGTGGGTTTTTTTTTTTTTTTTTTAGTTTATTATTATTTTTTAGAGAGAGGGGAAGGGAGAAAGGCAGAGAGGACGAGAGACGTCAATGCATGGTTGCCTTTCACCTGCCTCCAGCTACAGACCTGGCTGGAGACCTGGCTTGCAACCTAGTTATGTGCCCTGGCTGGAAATCGAACCAGCGATCTTTGGGTTTGCAGGCTGGCACCTGTCCACTGAGCCAGCTGCCAGGGCTAGGGGTGGACTTTAATGCTCTGGCACTGGTCAGTCATTGGCTAATGGTGATGGGGGTAGAACACTTCTCAGGACATCTTCGGCTTTCTACCCTTGCAGAAGAAACAGCTCTTGTAGCTGGAGGAGTGTTGGAGGGGAGTTTCATAGGTGGACCATGAAAGGCAAAGCAGGCAGAGGCTGGCAAGGATGTGCAGGATGCAGGAGAGCACTGGAGAGGGTTAGGGAGGAGTTCCCACAACGTCTGTTGTGGAGGTGCAGCTCCGGATCTCATCCAGCTAAGACAGATTTTTTGATACCTAATTGTGTTTTCTACAGTTTTGGATCTAACCATCACCTATGCACAAAAGTCATCCAAGGCTACCTGTCCATCCCTGAGTCTTACTGATTCCAACACAGTTCTTCACAGACAAGCTGAGAGTTCCTAGTAGGTGATCACCAAAAGTGAGAAGTGTGGCATAAAGAGAATTCAGGAAAAGACCCAACATCCAAAGCAATGAACTAAATTAAACGGCCCAATTCTGCCTCATGCCTTTTGCCTCATTCTGTCCACTTCATGAGGTACCCGCAAAGCTGTATAGCAATTTGGCTTCAGAGGAAAAGCTGTTTGGGTTTTAAGAAAGAGAGGCTGGGGAATTCTAGAGTAATTCATGCACAAGTGTTTGATTAATGGATCAGCCCATTAGAATGTTATATTTGGCAAGGAGAAAATTACACAGGCATAATTATGGATTTTGACCAGCAATTCCGAAGTGTCCCAAAGCTGAACAGAGTCTTTAGAGGAATATTGCAGGACAGTGTCAAGTGTTGGCATGCAGCTAGACTGTAGCTTTCTAGAAAGGTAACTGATTAGCCAAAGTGTTGGGAGTGGATGGCTCAGATGCAAACAAAGAAATCTAACACCCTGATAGTATTTATCTTGGCTTGGGTATCTTAATAATAACCATCAAATAACATTGTGTTTTATTAATTTACATGGACTAAAACATACATTGGACTTAGAGGAAATTCTAAAACTATTGTTGGGACATTTTCACAAGTATTTTTAACATGTCAAACCAGGTTAAGGCGCATGAATAGGTAAATAGTGATGGAGGGTAGTAGATTCAGCAGTGAGTAGGTCACCAGGATGCTCTGTGGGGTGGCATCTCCACTTACATGAACTAGATACCTTGGCAGTAGGAAAATCACTTCCAGTCAAGCAGTCCTGGGCCCTCAGGGCTCTGGCAAGCCAGGCAGCTTCTCTACATAACTGTCAGGCTCAGGTGAGCACAGCACACTCACTAAGAGTGTTGAGGTCACCTGCCTTAGCTCTGAAATCCACACTGGTCTTCTCAGAGCCCCACTCCACCAGTGCACACCCATGGGAGAGCTAGCACCAGCCCTGTCCTTGGCCTTCTGACCATGTCTGGTGGGGGTCAAGGTTCCTTGATTTGTTATCAGTGTGGAGAAACAGTCATTTTCTTTTCCGCCTGCAAAGCCTAATAATTACTTTAAAAAAGAAATTCTTCCTTTGGGTGTGCACCACACACCTGTTCTCAGATGAGGCCCTGCGAGCTCGCTGAGAGCCTGCCTCAGGTGTCCCTCCCTCGACCTTCACTGGGAAAGCTCTGAAAGAAGCTGGCCACCCCTCCTCCTGGAGGAAGAAAAACTAGGCAGGTAGTGTGCCTTGGGACAAGGTTTCAGATTTTGTGTAACTGCAGTTTCATCCTTGAGAGATAAAAATGCTGTCATAGGATTTAACAGAGCCCCTTAGGTCATTGAGGATTTTTGTCTTTTTGTTTTTGTTTTTTTTTTCACGTTCCCTTAGTCACTTAGAAAAAGGCATCTGCTGTGGCTCAGCAGACCACCAGGATTTTCCTTTGCAGTTTCTGTTCTTTTATCTGGTGAGGATTGAATGCTACAGGATGGGGACTTTGCTCTCAAACCCAGATCACAGAAGGCTTGTAGATCTGGGCAGTGGGGTGGGGAGGGGTGCCAGGCCGGAGTGAGAGAACATGGAAAATTGAAAAAGGGGCTGCTACTCTTGGTTCTTCATCTCGAATGCATTGTGAAGTCAGTGGGTTTTATTACCAGTGGAATAAAAAAAAAGGCGGCTTTTGCTGACAAGTCTTGAGGTTGTCATTCACTCAAAATGAGCAAAACTTACAGTTCAGGCCAGAGGTGGTTCCTCCTAAAATGAACTTGATATAATAGAGTTAGAAGGGTCAAGACTCAGAAGTCTAGGCTTGATTATTTTTGTGCACACTAGGATTATTTTCATATATATTCCAAGAAAAGGGTGAGAGTGAACTAAAAAGTAGAAAGTACCCTTCTGGCCCTTGGAGATTCCAGGAAATATCTAATGATGGCCTAATATTCACACCCACCCACGTGATGTGCGTTTGCCAGAGCTACAGGCAGGGTTGCATGGGGCACACCAAACCTCAAGTGCGATACCCCCGGTCCTGGACTTCCTCAGACTCTCCCCCAAATCGTACTTTGTTTTACGCAAATCCTTAGGTTTAAAAAGAATTGTATTTAAGAGGGCAAAGGGCAGAACTGTCTCCTCACTCTTTTCTTGTTTTCCTGGGTCGCTGAGTTCTCAACACCAGAGAGGATGTTTATTCCAAAGCGGCCCCAGCTTATTCCATGCGGATCTGCGCAAAGGCCGCGGCCGCTGACCAGCTGGCCCCGAAGTAGCAGTAGCTTTCACGGGAAATCACCCCCGGGTGTGCCTTGCCCTCAGCCCTGAGTGGGCAGCTGGCAGCTGGGCTGAGCCTCCTGCTTCTGCTCGTCACCCAGCTGCTCGGAAGGCTGCTGCGTTGGTTGCTGTAGTGGGAAGTCCAGCCAGACCATGACCTGATGGAGCCCCAGGTTGTCAGCTTCTTTCTACTGAAGCTCTCCATTTCAGACCACTCTGTGAATTCCAGTGCGACTGTTCGATAGCCCAGACTGACTGCTGTCAACCCAGCTGTGTCACAGCTTCACCAAAGCCGGGGCCGATGGCCATGGTGTTTGCTGTGGAGGTGCAGATGAGGCTCTGAACCCTCAACCCGAACAAAATGCCTTTCTTCCTTGTTTGCTGGGCCAACCTGTGTCTCCTCACTCCTGCCCCCATCACTTTGTTCATTTTTGGTCACTGTTGTAGCGGCCCTTGGTGCTCCCTGACGGCCCCCCTCCCTCAGCATCTCCGACAAATTCCTCTCTGTCGGTCTTCTAAGCTTCTCATGCCTCTCTCCTCAGTTTATGGTGATTTGTCTGTCGGTTGGGTGGTAATGCCAAATCTTCAAAAAAATAAATCTTAACTTTTTCATAAACTATTTAGTCTTTTTCTTTAGGTTTCTGAATTGTGGATTTAGTTAGAAAAGATTGTCTCCAGGATAAAATGAACTTTTCATTTTCTTCTGCATCTAGAGTTTACTTTCATGTAAAGGGTGAGGTAACAATCTGCATGATTTGCTTTTTTGTTTCTGCAAATGGCTAATTACTTCAGCCTCATTTATTGCGCACTCCATCTTTCTCTGCTGGCTCGGGTACCGTCCTTACCTCCTGCCAGTTTCCCGTGTGGACTGGGTTCTGTCTCTAGTAGGTCTCTCTACTGTGAATCACTTTCTTTTTTATCTTTTTTTCATATGAACCTTCCTTCCTTTTTTAATCGTGCTTTTCCATCACCAGTTTACTTCCCTTGTGTCCCCTCCCCCACCCTCATAATCACCACACTGTTGTCTGTGTTTGTAGACCCTTTTTCCTTTGGGCTCAATCCCTCCACCCCCTCCACTCCCCCAACCCTTAAGCTGTCTTCCTGCTTCCTATGAGTTTGTCTCTGTCTTGCTTGTTAGTTCAGTTTTTTATTAGATTTCACATATGAGTAAAGTCATATGGTGTTTGTTTTTCTCTGAGTGGCTTATTTCACTTAGCATAATGTCCTCCAGCTCCATCCATGCTGTTTGCAAAGGGTAAATTTTTTTTCTTTTTTATGGCCCAATATATTCCATTGTGTAACTCTCCCATAGCTGTTTTATCTCCTCATCTACTGATGGACACTTGGGCTGCTTCCGTATCTTGGCAATTGTAAATTACTCTGCAGTGAACATAGAGGTGCTTATGTTCTTTCAAATTAGTGTTTTGGATTCCTTCAGATATATTCCCAGAAGTGGGTTCACTGGATCAAAAGTCAGACCCGTTTTTAATTTTTTGAGATATCTCTACATTGCTTTCCACAGTGGCTGCACCAGTCTGCATTCCCACTAACAGTCACTAGGGTTCCCTTTTCTCCACATCCTCACCAGCATTTGTTGTTTGTTGATTTATTAATGATAATCATTTTGACAGGTGAGATGATATCTCATTGTGGCTTCAATTTGCATCTCTCTGATGATTAGTGATGTTGAACATTTTTCCAGATGTCTGTTGGCCATCTGTATGTCCTCTTTGGAGAAGTGTCTATTCAGGTCCTTTGCCCATTTTTTAAAATTGGGTGGTTTGTGGCATAGACTTTTTTTATATATTATCTTATCCCCTCAAGTGTAATAAACTGTAGGCTACATTACGAGAAAGTAAGTTAGGTGGGTGATTGCCTCTAGCCCTACTCTGGGTTTTTAGGGACCAGGATGGGGTGTTGGCCAAGGAGTTGAATGTGTCCCCCTTTCCTCACTTTTGTCTGAATGAGGGGACACTACACATGCATGTATGCGCGCATAGATGCGTGTATGTATACGTGTATGTGTACATTTTCTTAAAGTAGCAATACTGTTAAGAAGGAAAAGTCACAGTAAAAGATGTAGCATTATAAACTTGCCAGGTTAAAAATATCCCATTAGAGAGAATTCTCCAGGACATCTGGCACAGATTTGACTCCTCTGTGACTACAACCCAACGTTGAGCATAGGTGTTTCAAATATGTGTTTACCTGCCTTCATCTTACATCAATAATAAACTTGCTTTGAATGATTATGAAATAAGTGTAAAAACAGTCCAGCTGGCTCTGGCTTTAAACCAAGTCTCTACAAGCATCACTTATGAAGAGTTACCCTCCAGTTCCCAAAGCCTTGCAAACCTGAGGGCTTCCCTGGGGTCCAGGGACGGCAGCAGAGAGCTTCTCTGCAGAATGTCACACAGCAGACTCCCTCAGATGTTCTTTGGTCATCTCTTGCTGCCCCCCAAATTTTAGTCACAGTGGTATTAAAATATCAGACCTTCTCTCCATGTCCCCTTCACTCTCTTGTCTTCAGCAAGATACCATTTTCCACTTGATTACTGCTCGCCGGGCTGACCCCACGGCTTCTTCATTGCCCATTCTGAAAAGCCTGTTTCAGCCCAGGCTGGGAGGCTCAGTTGGTTGGAGCGCGTCATCCTGTACACCAAAAGGTTTTGGGTTCAGTTCCCAGTCAGGGCGCATACAGGAGGCAGCAGACCCATGTTTCTCTCTCACATAGGTGCTTCTCTCTCCCCCACTCTCTCCCCTTTCTTCTCTCTCCAAAATCAACAGAGAGATTCTCCAGTGAGGATTTTCTAAAAAGCCTGTTTCAGGAAAGGGGGACATCCCACCCCACTGCCTATGTTCCTCAAGAGGGGCTGTTTCTACAACCCTTGCAAAGAAAGCCCTGCGTCACTTTAACGTCCATCTGCTGCTCTCACAGTCTCACCCCCGAGCCTTTAACGCTGGAGCAGAGCGGAACCTCACAGGTGGGGTTCCTCCTCTTACCAAGGAGGAAGAGGTGCTGAGAACTGGCAAAGGAAGGAGGGATTTGATACGAACACTCACTCCTGCTCTTTCTTTCCTGGAAGTGTCATAGAGTTTTCCGGGGTGGCGTTTGATGGACAATTTGTATAGAAATTATCCTGATTGCATAAAAGCATTGCTTCTAGAGGCTGCCCATTGAGGGAAAGCTGTAGCTTTAGAACATAGCTTTCTTTCTACTTGCTGATTTTTTCCAACTCATTGATGAATCTCTTTATGCAAAACGGTGTTTGAATGTGCTAATGTTTATGCACAGCCTGTTTGGAAATTCCTAGTGGAGTCCTCTGAATTTTTAATCAAAGGTGTAGTTTGTGAAATCATCTGAACCCTTGGGCGTTTAATTAACTGACCTATTTTCTCATCAGAAATTCATAATCGAAGATAAAAAAAGTGACAGAAGAGAGCTGACATGGGTTTTTTTTTCTCTGTCATATTCAAGCAAGAATGGGAATAGAAGAAAGACTATTTTTTCTTCTAACATTTCTTTTGATGAGGGTCTCTATCATAGACCAGAAAAGACAACTAGTGAGGAGCTGGGCTGAAGGAGGTAAATTAATTTAAATAGGGAGCTCAGTTCTTTTTTGCCCATTTTAGAGACACAGTTTCCCTGCTCACTGGAGTTCAGTTTCTGAGGAACTAGGCTCTCTACACAAACAGCTCACTCGCCCTGTCCTCATGAAAGTGACTTCATCGTAGGAAAGGCCTTCCATTATGTCACACTAAGGTAATCAGTCAAAGCAATGACAAGAAGTGGTTCATCACTGCACAACAAAACCAGAGGTATTAAGAAGCGGAACAGGGGACCTCTGAGGGTAAACTTGCCTGTTTTACCAGACTTTTTGTTTATCCCCCCCGCCCCATGAGGAGAGCATCTATTTCTGTAGCTGTATCCAGGAAGTGAGAATCAGGCTTTACTCGGAATGTGGCTGGTCTTACGTTAGCCAGGTTTAAAAATAGAATCGTAGGAATCAGTAGGACTTCCAACATTGTATTTTGTCAGACGTTCCTTTAGGCCACAGTGGCCCTTCCTGAGCCCTTCATCAAATGTCTCGTTTGACTAGACCATGAAGAAGAGGCGTTCCATGGTCTAGTTCAGAGGGAATCTGCTCCTCAGTAAATGCATTCAGCCCAAGCCAGTGCTTTTTCTCAGCTCTGTGAGTGTTAATGAATTAATGGGCTGCTGGTTCATGGTGCACACGGCTAGGCTCCCCTCCTCCTCTCCTAGATTTCCATGCAGTCGCCCTGTGTTGCTCTGGTGCGCCCCTCATTCCAGAATCCGTGCTGGAATAAACCAATACCCCTGTCCTAGTCAGCGGGAAAGCTCTGGACCTGTCCAGCCAGACTCTGCTTGAGGGCAGAGTGATGGAAAAGCCAGGAGAACCCATTCCCTGGGGAAACAGACCATCTCTTTTTCAAGCAATTTGAATGACCACACAAGTCTTCCATGTACTGAAATTAAACCCACCTCTCCTTGATTATTACTCATGTGGTAAGTCTCTCACAGATTAACTTTTCTAATCTTCCTTGATTAGATGTCATGTTTCCCCTGTCCTGTTTAGAACAAAACAAACCACGCTTCTCTGAAATGCAGAAAAAGGTCCTGAAACACTCCACAGGACTTTAAGACCCACGCCTTGCCCCTTGCCCCAGTGAAATAGCTAACTCACAGCTCCTTTTGTATTAAAACTCTCTTGCTCTGAAGGACTTCCCCGTCCTGGGTCAAAAAGCCCTTCTGGGAAGCTCTGCTGTGTATCCTCCCCTTCCACACTGTTCTTTGCTACTTGTCAAGCCTCTTGCAGTAAAATCAAGAGGGAACTTCCCCAGAGGCTGAGCAGTTGAGGAAGGTGAGGGGCTGGTTACAGCCTCGTACCAAGGCTTCATCATTTCCCAGCTCCAAAGCCTAGGCAAGGCTTTTCAAGGTTAATTGCCACCTTAACGACATATCTGCTCTCAGTGGATGCTCTCTGGTGATCACACATCTAAAAATACACGACAACAACAAAACCTCCACTAAAGTAATGTGCATCTAACTGTGTGCTATTCACTATTTTAAAGAAGTGGGCTTTGGAGGTCCTGTGCTGCCTTTAAAAAGACAGTTTCTGAGATTAGATTAGGAGCCTTTTTGAAGGGTGGTGGGGGGAGGATGGCTTTCAGAGAGTTTATAATTTTAAAAAATGTGTGTGTTATCATTTCATAACTTAAGCCTTATTGTGGACTAAAAATGAGTCTTCCAGACTATTCAGCCTGTTCACCAGTTTGGGCTCCACATGACTTAGCTACTTTCCATTATTACTATCTAAGACCAAAGACTCGCCACCACTGGGGATCCTCAGAATAACAGGCCATGAGTGGGGACCAGCCCACCAGGTCTCCTGAGCCCTCCCCACCAACTCCTTGCCTCCTCTTGCTCGCTCTTGGCCTGCAGTCCCTCTAGTCCCTCTGACAGCACTCACGGCCCTGCAGCCTGCGCTTGCCCTGCCTGGCCTGCCCCTCTCCTCTCACCCCTAACGTGACTCATCTTTTAGGTCCTGGCCTCATGGCCACTTTGCGAGGCAGAATTTTACCATATGGTTCCAACTTTCATCACTTAACTTTTATTTCAGGTTTTCTGGAAACATTCTGTAGATCACTAGCTTCACTGCTTGGGGTCTGAGTGGCTGTTGGGCCTCAAGAGGTCTCCTGCTCCTGCAGAACCCAGTGGGACCTGAGCTAAGTTGTTAAGTCCAGCCATTGTAGATTTCACCCAAGAATGAATAAGCACATCCTTACTTTCTATCAGTCTTCTTTCTTCTCCTTCCTCCTTTGCCTGTCGCCTGCTCTTTTACATCTCAGCCTGGATGTCATCTCCCTAAAGATACTTCCTCTGACCCCCACAGTGGGTGAGGTTGCCCATCCCATTGCATGTCCCCACAGTACCTGTTCTCACTCCAGCTGTCAGCACGGAGACAGCCCTGTAGGAGCCCACGGCTTGTTGTGGACGAGCTCCTCCAGGGCCGAGGCTGTGGCTGGCCTGTGAACCGCAGCACCAAATGGGCACTCCGGATGAAGAGACTGGTCTGCAGAGAAGCTTGGGGTGTTCTGGATGAGCAGAGGCAGCCTCGCCCCTTTACCTTTTAGGTAGTTTCTAAGCTGTTTCTCCAAATGGCTGCCTCAGAGGTCGCCAGCCTTGCTGCGAGGTGGTGCAAATTGCTTTTATTTTCTTAACTTCCTCCCAGAAGGGAGACTCCCAGGGAATGCTGGCAACCTGGCCCTCGGGCTGAGTTGGGAAAGGGGCATCACCGAAGCATTTGGATTCTAGTCCTTGAGACTGAAAGTTGCCCTATTTTTCAGTTAGCCGGGAGGGAGGGAAATTTTTAAAGTGCATTCAAGCCTCACTGTTCGTGTTCCCAGCCTTAGTGAGTGGTTGCAGGCGCCTATCTTCTGGGAAAGTGGGTTCCCTGGAAGCAGGAGCACATTCCTCTGCCGGAGAGGGGCAGGCAACCTTCCTGCCTCTCCTACGTGGCCTAAAAATAATCCTGAGCTGCATGAAAATTTCTGGTATTTTTTCATTGACGAGTACCCTCCTGTCAGCTGTGCCTCTTCCCAAAGAGCTGAATTCCTCTGGGATGAGTTTCACATTCCTTCCAGTCATGTTCTGAAGGTGAGTCACGGGGACCCAGCAGCCAAAGAGGCATGCAGAACTGGAGCCTGCGGCTTGAAGGCCTGGCTTCGCACTTTCCGTTGTGACTAAGCGGGCTCAGGGCCCGTTCCAGCAGGGCACTTCCGCATTCCGCAACGGCGGCTTCCCACCACCTCCACCCAGAAGAACGAAGCGCTGCTCTGGTCTTTCCCGTTTCACCCCTGGTCTCTCTCCCCAGGTGACTTCCACACAACATTTCTCACATTTAAACGAAGGTGCATGGTAAACGATGGTTTAACGCTGACTCAAGAGAAGGGCAGCATATGAGCCAGAAAATGACATACAGAGAGAGAGGTGATGAGTAATTTCTTGGGTGACTTTTGGAGGATCAGTGTCATTACTTCACCATCTTACCACCACCAGTCTCATTGGTTAACTCCGAAAATAATCAAGCCTTAACATATACCTTCAGTTTTACTTTTGAGCTCTCCTTCGGGGGCTAGACAGCACGTATTGTCAGAAGTACAGAAACATCAAGTGCTAGGAAGTACCCTGGCCTAGGCCTTTGTTGCACCCTGTCCTTTGGTGTTGGCAGGAATTGGCGCAATTGGCTATTGTGGGTTTGTCATTGTTGTTTGTTTACTTTAAGTGCCTGTCTTTCCCTACACCACACCGTCATGCCGCACAGAGCAGAAGCCATGATGTTTCCCCAGAGTCAAGAGCGCTGCCCTGCGTACATAGCACCCATAAATCACTGGTCAATGAATGAAACCAATTATTAGTTAGCATCTATAGTTGAAGGCAAGCCCACAGTTTCTTTGGAACCTCTGCAGCTGCTCTGCGACAGAATTCAAGGCAGGTGCACAGAGCCCTGGGTGCACCTGCTGAAGCCCTCCCTTGCCCCCTAAGCTCTTGTGGCCCCCAATGCTCCTTCCCTAGCCACAGCAGACTACCTGAGGACTAGCCACAAGGGGAACTGCGGTCAGACTGAGTGCCACCTTCCCACGAGTCTTCAGGGCCCCCCTCACGGTACTCCGCCTCTCTTCACCTCGCGCTGCCCCGTGGATGCCCTGCTCGAACTCCATCTCCCATCTCCTCCCAATCAGATCAGTACACCCTTCTCTCAGGCGAGCCTCAGGAAAAGTCTCCTATACGCACAATCTCATTTCCCATTGCGCTCTTCGTTAGCTTGTCCTAAGTGAAGTCTGGGTCTTTAAGACACTCCTGTCCCCCAACCCACCAAGTGAAGGAGACCTTTTGCCCATAACCCACATACCGAAGGTGAGGTGTGTGTCTTTGAGGCTGATTTCTTCTTCCAAAGATAGTTAACCTCCCCATGAAAAGAAGACAACACCTGCCATTAGATTTTGTACACATTACCTCCTTCTCTTCTAAGCTTTATTTGTTCATTAATTCTTCAACTTTTATCCTAATGGCTCCCTATCTAACCCCTCTGGGAACTTGGTGGGCAATGCAGGGAACCGGTCTATTCGGTCAGTGATACATGCTGCCTACCTGGTGCATCTGGGAGCACGCAGGAGACCCTAATGCTGGCTGCTTGTTCACTGGACCCGTGCCTGTTGGTTGTACCCTCTGCGGGTGGACAGCAGCCTGGTAAAGACATGCAGAAGTGACCCGGCTGCAGATGCCCCAGATCATGAAGTGCGAGAATCCCCAAGGCAGGAATGCCTTACTCAGCCTTAGTTCCACACTGTTTTGCACCCTACTTGCCAGCAGCAAGTGTCATGGGAGGCAGGAAGAGCCCATGTAGATTAGATCACCTTGCACTCCGGGATGACTCCTGCAAAACGTAGCCCTCAGTGCACGCCCTGCACGTCAGTACTTGTTAGACCAAGAGAAGCTGGGAAGTCCCCAGGGTCTGAGCTGAAAACACGTTTGGGCCTCGGAAGGACAGCTCTGGCACTTACAAAGTTATTTTTCACCCTGTGTTAGTGTGAGTATTGTTTAGAAGGGAAAATAAAACATACGCAGAACAAGGAGCACCAGAGCAGGGAGGCATGTCAGTCAGCACCTGTGGTTATGCTTGGAGAGAAACAGCAGGTGTGAGGAGCTGCTCTCTGGGTGCTCCTTTCTCAGAGCTAGAACCTTGGAAGAGGGGGCTGCCAAAGAGCCAACCAGGCCCAAGTCCAGCGTGCAGCCCCTAAGTGTGCCCTCCACCCCCCAGGAGAGCACATCTGGGGAGAGGGTGTTCTTGCCCTTGTTGGCAGCTCTACTGACAACGTTAGAAGCCCAGAGGGTCCTCCACAGAACAGCACCTTCACCTTGGTAATGGTACGGCCCCGTGTAATATCCGTCAGGGGATTTAGGATGTCACTGGAATGAGAGAATCTTAATCCATAGCTTGTAAATGTGAGTCAGCCCTGCTAGAGCGGCCACAACCCGGATGCCTTCCTAGTCTGGGCACAGACCCAGGAGAAAGGGAGTGCTGGCGGTCCTGTGCTATGGAGTCATTCAGGCACCTGCTTACTGCTGTGTCGAACCTCTGGAGCTTCCATTCAAAGAAGGGCACTGGTAAACCAGGGCCTGGGCTAAGGGAAACAGCCAGAATAACCAGGGGCTTGAAAACAGGTCATCAGGGAAATGCGGAAGGACCAGGAGAAAGCTTGACCCCACCACAGGAAATGGAAGAAACGCTGTCATTCCGTGTTTGAAGGGTTGTGATGTGAGAAAGAGGTTGGATGTTGGCCAGATGGGCAAGTTTAAGACATGACTGGAAAGAATGCTCTAATAAATGCAAACCTTTCAATGGTGGAAAACTTTGAGATAAAATTATGAGATAATGGGTAGCAAATAAGGGAAAGCTGTCACAAATGTTACAGGGAGTGGGGCTTGGGTGCTGAGGGACTTATATTACCCTATCTGATTCTGGAAACTTATCCCTCAAGCCACCTGATTCTTTCCCAGGTGTTTAAAATGAAAAGTGTACTTGGCAAATCTCTGTGTTTTCCTCTTTTACTTGAAGAATATACCCACCTTGTGAGTCAGGTAAATTCACGTGCTCAATGGGTTACATTTGTTTGTTTATTAGAAAATATGAATGTGGATTGCAAAATTACCTTCAGTGTGGGGAATTTACAGTCAATAAGATTATATTGCACATTTGTAAGTATTCAGGAGAGTAAGTAAATCTCAAAAGGGGTCATCGCAGAAAAAAAATTGTAGCTTCGTAGGTGACCAGAGGGTAACTAGATGTTTTTGTAATCATTCATTACAATGTACACGAGAACTAATAGAATGTTATAGGCCAATTATACCTTACTTTAAAAAAAGAGTAAGGGAAGCAGTATTGGGCTGAAGCAGAGAAGAAATTATTTGCCTCTTTCACAGGGGACATTCATGTTATTATTGGCCCTGTAGGCTGTCTGGACTGACCTGGGTTCCGATTGGCCAGGGCTGGTGGGATTTGTTGAGGCTGGGGGCCAAGGAGTTCCCTGAAATGATTTAGGTGAGGGGATACTTAGTGGAGCACAGGGGGCCCCTTGCTTGTCCCTGGGAGCATCTTAGCCAAAATGACACTAATTAAATCTACGCTACTAGTCCCAGGGAAGAAAGGATTTGAGGAGTAAACTGGTGACCACCTCAAATGGTCTAAAGGACAAGGACCTGGGAAGCTCTTTGGCAGCTGAGCAAGCCTAGGAAGCCCTGGAGCCCCGAGGAGCCCGATCCCAGCTCGCACCGCTTTCCTTCTCCCAAACCCAGGGTGGAGGGACGTCTGTGATGCTCAGTGAAGCCACAGGCTCATCCGAACGTCTCCTGGCTGTGTGCCGTCAGCTTTAACAGGCCATGGCCAAACACATTCTACTTATTTATGTTCGTGAGGGTTCATGGAGTGTTCATCTTCGTCTCATGGACCAACCCAGCCCCCCACCCCCACTGATCTCCCCCGTTCCCATCAAGTTCCGTACAAAGCGGACGCTGTGAGGTCACTGTGCCCGGTGTTCCCGGAGGAGAGCCCAGAGGCTCATCACCTGACCCAGGTGAAGAAAGAAGACAGGGTTCGGTAGAAGGTGAATCATGACGCTGACTCATGACAAGTTCATGACAGCTCTGATGTAATGCCACTTCAGAACTGTGGTGAATTGAGCCAAGATGGCCAGAACTCTAAACTTGCACTGGTCAGTCGCTGGCTGTGGGTCACTGGGAAGGGGTACGACCCCTGGGCAACTCACTGGCGCTCAGGCTGTCCCTGAAGGGGCCTTTAGCGGGAAGCTCATGCCAGCAGCATCCAGACAGCTGGGGCACAAACCCTTCCTTCAAGGAGTATCTGGACAGCACACCACAGCGCCTACCCCCTTCTCTCCGGGGACTTTCTAAATGCATGCGAAACTCTGGGAGCAGACACAGAAGTGCGCAGAGGGTGCGGTGCTCGAGGAAGGAAGGTCTGCGGAGGGAGCTGAGGGCAGCATTCTTTGGCTCAATGGCCACTCCTGGGAAGCCACAGCACCACACAGCATGGCCACGTTTTACCGAATGACTGTACAGAGCTGCTCATGTGCGGACGTGGGGCTGCTCAAGACACGCGCACCTTGGCATCAGCTCCCAAGTTGTTAATTCGGACTTCCCGTACCTGCGTGCAGGCATGTTGAGAAAGGTAAACAGGGCGCAGGCTGGACACGTGCTCTGTGAATCCCAAGGAGCAGGGCAGAGGCTGCTTCTGTTGAACCTGACTCACAGGGCTCGGAAGCTGCAGAGCACGGTTGCGTTACTGAACAAAGGCCGGGAGCTGGCCAGGCCCCGGTGCCAGCCTCTCACAGCGTCTGGGGTCTGTCCTGCATGGCCAGCCGGTGGCTCCTTTGAATGCCCACTGAAGGGTTGAAGGCCCTCCTGTGAGGGGCAGGGTCTTCATGGTCGCTGCCTGGAAGTACCGCGGATGAGCACTTGCCGCCCCCGGGAGAGCGTGTCCACCAGGAGCTGAGGTCATCACAGGGCTGCGGACAGGAGTTGAATGCGGTTCTATGCTGGAGGAGGCTTGGAAGCTAATTTTTTAATTAGCTTATTCATTGTTATCTAAAAAGCAAGGAGGGTTGAATTGAGATTTAGAGTTGTCAGGGGTAAAGTAGCAGACAGACAAGGGGTGGGGGGCCATGGGTCATTTTCGTATTTGCAGTGTGGCCTTGTCTTTGTCTTGTCCCAAACACGGTGGCAGTGCAGCCCTGTGTGAACTGTGTATATATTCTGTGACCGTGGTTATGAGTTAATGGGAAAGTCCCTTTCTCCATACATGGAACAGATGTTATCATTGATGCCAGAGCTTTGTAGATCCCTTTATAGCAGGAGAACTAGTTTCTTCATGTTCCTGTTCATGCTCATGCACCCTGAGAAATGACCTATCCCTGCTCTCAGTGGCAAAAGACAGGAGCAAGTGGCCCTGAAACTGAAATAGAGAAAGGTTCTGATCAGGGGCTGGGGTATGTGTGCCTGGCATTTTTAGTTCTCTTTAAAAAGTTGACTTCCTCAAATCAGATACACATTTTGACAAAGCCATTTATTTATTCAGCAATGGTTGACTTGTCCCAGCAACAGTATTTAATAGGATTACCCAAGTCTTCCCATGGAGAAATAAATGCGACTCTTTCCTCTTCAGATCTATAAAATAAAACTGACTTCCAGGACTTTTTAGTGTGATTTGAGTCTTTCAGAAGATAAAATCTGGAAAATACAAATGTCAAAGAAGCCTGATAGAAATGGTCTTGTTCTTTTAATCAGCATTTCTGCTTTCTTCTTGGTTTTATTTGCCAGGTTTCCTTTGATTGCATCATAATAACTGTCAGGGGTCTGCCTGGCCAAGCAGTTCAACTGGGATGCATCTTAGGAGACTTTGTGCAAAGGATGCCAGAAAAAAAATTAATTAGCTATACTGTTCATTAAAGTGCCACAGTTTAGCCTGGCTGGTGTGGCTCGGTGGATTGAGTGTTGGCCTGCAAGCCAGGAGGGTCACTGGTTCGATTCCCAGTCAGGGCTCATGCTGGGTTGCAGGCCAGGTCCCCAGTTGGGGGCACATGAGAGGCAAACACTCGTTGATGTTTCTCTCCTTCTCTTTCTTCCTCTTCCCCCCCTCCCCTCTAAAAATAACACGTTTAATTAAAAAATTAAGTGCTATAGTTTTAAAAGTTGTGAATAGGAAAATCAGAACTATTTACATACCAGCTAAGATGCATTCTCTTCAGGGTGATTGCTTGTGATTGGAACATGCTTATCTGCCTTTGCTGTGAAAAGACTAATAAATAATGGCCTACAGCAACAACAAAGACAAATTGTTAAACAAAGGTCAAGCCAAGTTAATTTAGACTTCAAAGTCATCTTAAATGAGGAAAGCTTCAAAAGGAGGGATGAGCAGCTGAAAAGATGGGTGCAGGGAAGGGCAATTTCTCCCTCTGCAGGGGCCAGTGGCAGGGCTGGGAGCCTGGCGCTTCAGGGATAATGGCAGGGACTCAAATTGCACGACTTCTCCTCCCAGCCGGCAGGAGCATCTTTCTCTTTCCTCTGGTCCCATAGTTCTCAACCGTGACTGTTCATTGGGACCAACTGAGAAGTTTTTTTAAAGACTGATTCTTGGGTCCCCTTGCCCAGAGTTGCAGATGTCATTGAGCCAGGACATAGCCCAAGGCTCAGGCTGCCCCCAGGGCCCGCCTTTGCCCCTCTCCCGCAGCTTTTTCTGCCCATCGACCAGCCCTCAGTTCCCAGCGTGGAGCACAGTGCACGTGAGCGAGGGGTAGACATGGCCTTCCAGGGTTCGTGGCCCTTAGCCTTCCGAGCAGGACAAAGCTTCCAGGAAGAGGAGCTCAGTGCCCCGGGGCCACTGGCCCAGACGCGACCCCCAGCCAGTGGCTCTAGAAAGGCAGATATGGGGGGTAGGGGACTGCTTTTCTTCTACAACCTTGCACACTTCAACATTGAAAAGAGATCCTTCTTGTGGTGTAAATACCTAGAATTGTTTTTAAAGCAATGAATGAGTTTGCAGTCTTGATGTAGGTTGTTTAAAAAAAAAATTCAGTTGACTCCAAGAGGCCTTATTTCCAGAATGTTTTTAGCTTGCTGCAACAGAGGCAGCGGGCTTGACCTCAGGACTAGATGCTGTTTTCCAGGAGGCCACTTTTTCCAGCCTCCCAGGTGGAATGTTTTTTCTTTTGTGAGCCTGTCCTTGTCAGATGTCAGGCTGCCTCAGAGGTGGACAGAGGACCGATGGAGGGGAACTGTAAAGGCCCAGTGACCCTCCTGGGCTACTCACCAGAGATGCCCAGGGTGTGGAGAGTGGGTCACAGCCCTGCTGAGACACAAGGGCCACATAAGCATCAGGAGGCTTTCCTGTGCACATCTGAGGGCCACAGGTGAGTGTTGCTTCTCTCTGATTTTGCCCAGGTGTGTTGCAGATGGCTCCACAGATGGTGTGTCCTTCAACTCCCTGGCAGGAGGCTCTTTCCCCATCCTTCCAAATATAGAAGGAAAGATGGGCCTCGGGTCCTTGAGTGAGTCTGACACTGGGGGCTTGGCGCCTAGTGGGGACAATTGCCCGACCTGCCCCTTAGAGTCCCTGGAATGGGGCTTATAGGTAGTCAGTAACAGGGGCAGCAAAGCATGGTGACAAAGGAGACAGGGTTCATGGCAAAAATAGAGGCCCAGGAATGGTTCCTCTGGGCTGTCATCCTAACCACTGAGCAACTAATCAGACTTCGCATGATGCTGTTCGTGTGTGGAGAGTGCGCGACATGCAGGGTATCAGTGATCCTTCCAGCTGTTTGATGACCCTTACACGTGTTTCTAAGCAGGCTGAATTTTGGAGAAGCCACAGAAGGGAACATCTCCCAACTCCATTCTACTGTCATTTTATTTTATTTTAATTAAATTTTTAAAAAAGGTTTTATTGTTTTTTAGAGAGAAGGGAAGGGAGAGAAGCAGAGAGGGAGAGAGACATCAATGTATGGTTGCCTTTCATCTGCCTCCAGCTACGGACCTGGCTGGAGACCTGGCTGGCAACCTGGTTATGTGCCCTGGCTGGGAATCGAACCAGCGACCTTTGGGTTCGCAGACTGGTGCCTTATCCACTGAGCCACTAGCTAGGGCTAGCTCCATTCTACTGTAATTTTAGTGGAACTTCATTCTTAAGTTCAGACATCTTCCCCATAATGCCCCTAATAATATCAACTATCAAATACAGATCATATAGTCAGTGGGCTTGTTAATTTATTAAATTGTTTTAATACTTATTTACTCTTTCCTTCATTGACATATGCATGCTTTATTTCAACGAATATTTATTGAGTTCCAGGCACTGATCTAGACACTTGTGATTTAAAGAGGAATGACATTTTGATCATGCCTCAAATGTGTTCAACATTTAGTGGGGATGAGGAAGAACAGACACATCATTTGCAATTTTGAAATAATAAAATGAGTTCAGTGATCTCACAAGATGTTGAGATCAATAATGAGGGGCAGGAATGGTTAAGGGGAAAAACAGAACTGTGAGGCAATAAGACATGCAAAGGTGAGTTTTGATGGAGGGGAAGGAAGCAGAAGCAAGAGAGAAAGAACCAGAATGTTCTGAGAGGTAGAACTTACGGGATTTAGGTTACGTTATCATTGCGTGCTTGGTGAAGACTGAGTCATGGAAAAATGGAGACTCACCTATTGTTTTGTCACCTTCTTCCCGCAGTTGTCCTGGACCCATTAAGTGGTCAGGCTTCTCTTCTTCTTTGACCACACCCCTCACTGCCGTCACAACTCTCGGCTTTGGGGAATTCCTCATCTGCAGTGGTGCACAGCTCCTGACCGGCTCTCAGTTACTGTATTGAACAAGAAGGAAGGAACCAGGGCCCTTCCTGCTACTGAAACAGTCTGATCTTATTCTAATCTTGCCTTGTTCTCCCTGGTGGTGGATATTATTACCTTTCTGCCACTAGCAGGAAATGTCAACATTTTTCTTCTTCCTATAACCAAAGGAAATCTTCCTTAAGACAAGGCCCTGCCCCATTCAGCACCAGCCTCTTTCTCCAGGAGAGTATCTGGGGTGAGTCCCAGTTCACACATCTTTCAGCTCTGGAGAAAAATGAGGCAGCCTTGTAATATGCCTGAAAGACCATAGAATAACATGGCTCTGTTGTGACAGTCCTCTTTATTTTCCCTCTTCAGTCCCTAGACACCAAATTCTTTTAGAACTGCTTCTGCTACGCACACACACACCGTCACATGCTAGCAAGAAGGGTCTTTTCTCCCTTTGTGCTTTATTCTCTTTCCAAATACGAGTTGAGAACATTGTGGGAGAAAATGGCCATTTTCATTCTCAGTCATTTACTTAAAAGGAACATATTTTCAAATACACCAATGCAAGTTTTGAGACTGTATTAGGTTTCTCTAGAGAAGCAGAACTGATAGGCAGTTGTGTGTGTGTACATGTGCCTGTGGGGACCCCAAAGGAGGAGAGGGCAGGGAAAGAATGCAAGGATTTGATCTCAGCAGGGACTGGCTTCAGTCTGTGTCCCATGAGGAGTTCCCGGGCGGGACTGACCCCATAATTAAGTCCCCCTTTGAGGCAAAGGAGCTGGAACTGGATTTTCCCCGTCAGTTATTAGTGGGCTGACCTTGGGGAAGGTGGCTTCTCTCCGAGGACAGGTCTCTGGAGAGGGGACAGCTGTGTGCCCCTAGTGGTGAAGCTCGGGGCTGTTGGTGGTGAGTGCGCCCACTCACTATGGGGATCTGGGCCAGGCAGCGACAGCACCACTACAGTGAGGAATGTCTGCTTTCTCTTTTCACCCCATCTTAAAAATTAAAAATAATAATAAAAGGCAGTGCCATAGCTCTTATTTATGGAATTAAAATGACACTTTGAATAAATGGTTTTCTGAGTTGTCAGCTAGAGAAAGGCTTGGCTTTCAATTGCAGCTGGAATCTTTTGGGCTGCGAGTAACGTAGAGTAATGGACTTGTAAGAATTCTCAAAGCTTGGCATTGGGCTCATTTCCACGACACCGCAGCAAGAATGAGTTGTATGCTATATATACATTTTTTCCTTATTCAGCCTTTACCACTGACAATAACGGAAGGAAAGAAGAGCCTGAAAAAGCAGAAGTTGCAGTATGTGCAAAGCCATGGAATTAATAGAACAGCAGCTGTCTGGGGAGACGCACATTTAGAAATAGATGTTGGGGTGAACCAACAGCCAGTTAGGTTGGGCACTGGGACCCACTGGTCATGCTAGGAAGCTTGGCTTATAGCATGAGGGGGATGGGAAGCCATTGATACTTTGAACAAGCAAGAACATGCGCACATTTTGAGGAAAGCACTGATGGAGCCCATC
Organism: Noctilio leporinus; assembly: GCA_004026585.1. Taxonomy (NCBI): domain Eukaryota; kingdom Metazoa; phylum Chordata; class Mammalia; order Chiroptera; family Noctilionidae; genus Noctilio; species Noctilio leporinus. The sequence continues at coordinate 234,699 of PVIW01001811.1, read as the reverse complement.
ACAGGGTCCCTGTTGTTACCATGGTGCCCATCCACAGCGAAATGGGAAGCTTGAAACACCCCACCTCCCTTGAGCGTGGCAGGGCATTGCACTCAGCTCAGCTGGTCACCTGAACTTGTGATAATGAGCAGTGAGAAAAGACAAAGGAAGTGAAAATGGACAGTGTGGTGGCCACAGCTAAACAATAGCGTATGGCATCTTTGAAAACTGCCAAGGGAGGAAATCTTGAAAGTTCTCATAATGATATCCTGTGCATGGTGATGGACGTATGGTAGTGATCATTCCACAATATATACGTTTATCAAATCATTGTATTATGCACCTAAAACTAACACAAAGTTATATGTCAATTGTAGCTTGGTAAAAATAAGTAAATCAAAGCACTCCTCTCTAAAGTAAAGATCTCCCGCCACCAAGTGGAAGTTACACTCGGTGGCTCCAAGGCCAGAGGCAGATGTCATTGCTCACAAAGTGTTACACTGTATGTGGAAGCAATTGTTTTTGAAATAGTTGCAATTAAAAGACTGCAACATTCTAAAAGTGAATGTTAGAATCTCCATGTCTATACTAATGACTAACAGATACAGGAAAATATGTTCAAATTCTATGAGAGAAATGCAATTGAAAACTACAGTGAGATGACACCTCACACCTGTTAGAGTGGCCGTGACCAGCAATATGGCAGTAACGAGTGTTGGAGAGGCTGTGGGGAAAAGGGAACCCTCATTCATGGTGGGAATGTAAGCTGGTGTAGCCACTGCAGAAAGCAGTATGGATGTTCCTCAGAAGATTAAGAAAAGAGCTGCCTTATGACCCAGCTCTACCTGAGTATCTACCTGCAATATTTGAAAACGTTTATTTGCAAAGATAGATGCATGCCTGTGTTTATTGCAGCTTTATTTGCAGTCATGGAGACAGCCGAAGCGTCCTTCGGTAGGCAAGTGGATAAGGAATGTGGCACATGTATCCAGTGGAACGCTGCTCAGCCTTCCACTGAAAAGGAAAGATGAAATAATGTCATTTGCAACAACTTGGGTGGGCTTTGAGCATGTTATGCTGTGTTAAAGCAGTCAGTCAGCAAAAGCTAAGAACTGTATAATTTCACTCATATGTGGGATATAAAAGTGAAACTTAAGGACACAGACAGCCTGTGATTTTGACCAGAAGGAAGGGGTGGGGGTGGTAGGTAGTAAAGGGCAAAGGGGGTCAAACATCTGGTGACAGCGTGGTGGGCACACAATACAACATACAGGTGATGCATCCTAGAATTGTATACTTGAAACATACATGTTCTTATTAACCGATGTTACCCCAGTACATTTAATCAAGAAGGACCCTCTGTGTGTGGTTTATGTTAAAAACCTGAACCAACTGGCAACACCAAGCCTGTTCTAGTGTTTCATCTTTTAACTCACCGCTTGCCATGCTTAGAACACCATGGCTATGAAGCTGCATGTTCTTGTACCAGCTCAGAGCACGCGTCCTGAGTTAGAGGGACATGGGTGTGAGTCATTCATCATATGTGCACACAGGAGAAATGAAAATGTGTGTAGCTAATAGAGTGAGCCATAGAAAAGTGAAGTTCTGACCGTCGTAGTGCGCTGCTGATGACCAGCCATGTCATTAGGTGACAGTGTCTGCCCTCACAAGTCCAGCTCCTTGTGTGCTCACTTTTTTGTAATACAGGCTTTGTTTAGAGTTACTCTGAAACAGAATCCAAGATGTTCCTATAATTCATGTGCAAAATAATGTGCCTGAGAAAATGGAATGCAGTTGAAGGCATCCAGATGGAAATTATGCAGTGTTAAAAAGTGAGTTGGGAAAGGACAGAATTTGTTACCCAGGCTTCATTTATGACTTCAGGACAAGCTGTCGTGAGATGCAGCTATGTGTTATGTAAGAATAATTTTCCTGGCATCAGAAGTGTTTTTGTGGACAACAGTTTTATAAATGTGTCAGTGGCATGAGCAGAAATTGTGTACATTCTCACCCAGAAAGTGGCGCCTCCTGGTCGGCACCCTGTCCCCCCACAGCAAGCACCCCCCTGGACGGGCCCCAGACAGCCGTGCTGTTGCCTCACTGCCCCAGTGACACCCCCACCCCCTTCCGGGGGTTCCATCAGTTTTCCTAATTGGCATCAGCGGGTGGCTGGGAGGCACCCTGCAGCCCCTTCCTCTGCCTGGGGACCCACTTCACCAGGAGACTGACAGGGGAAGTAGCTGAAGGGTCCTGCTTCATCTGGTTTCCACTGCTGTTGTTTGTAGTAGTTTAGTTTTGCTGTTTTCTGAAAACCAGCTTCACTAAACATGTGAGAATACTTAATGCAAAATAATAATAATATACAACCATTTGGTAATGGGACGTCTAACCAGACATGATGTTGCTGATCATTTTGAAGATGTAGTTAAGAAGCTATAGGACAAGTTTATGAAAAAGTAAAGTCATTGGGGATATTTTTGACTGCAGCTCATGAAAACACAGAGTTAAATAATACCGTATTGTTTTTATGGTGTTGATGAATATTTTATTAGTACATGCTAAATAACATCTGGAAGAGACCCAAGGAGAGACACCACCTCTGAAAATGACGTTTTTCATGTATCAAGAACGGTCTTGAAAGATTTAATGCAAACTAATCAAAAATACTCAGTGCAACTTCAAATGCTGCTCTTGTGAGCACCGTTGGTACTGGGTGTTAATAGGTGATAGTGAAACTGAAACCCAAGGGGACATTGCCTTACAAGGACCAGAAGCCCAAATCTGCCTGCTGCATTGCTCGCAGAAATCACTTTGTACTCGAGAATTTGACACCCCTTCCTCACCACGTGGTTATGGCTCTGTGGACTGATGTGTTCAGGTGTCAGGGCCACACACAGTGCAGCACTTTGCTTGGAGAACAGAATTCCTAAGCAGAGTGATAACCTCATCTGCTGCAGAACATGCAAGTGAGGGGCTTGTTCACTCACTGCATAATGCAGAAGACAGTTTTGATTTCTTGGGGGAAAAGAGCTGATGTGTTCATGTCCTTCAAATGGACTTTCCAGAAATAACTTAATGAGAGATTAGATCAAAGTTTGGCCCTTTTGATTATTATTACACACAATGTAAATGCCCTAAAGGGGCCTTTATTCATGGTACTTAAGCATATGATTTAATTTCCTCATTCCTAATAAATCCATGTCTTCGGGAAACTAATTTTTCTTTCTTTAAGATTTTATTTATTATTTTTCAGAGAGAGGGAAAGGGAGAAAGGCAGAGGGGGAGAGAAACATCAATGTATAGTTGCCTTTCGCCTGCCTCCAGCTACGGACCTGGCTGGAGACCTGGCTTGCAACCTGGTTATGTTGCCCTGGTGGAAACTCATTTTTCAAGGACAGATAAGACTCACTTTCATAGATGGAAACTGGCCTCTGTTCCTGCTTCCCCCACCCCATGAGAGTATCCTGTCCTAAAATTGGGGATTTGAATAATTATTTTCAAAATTTTTTTCTGATATCAGACTTTTTGAAAATGAACTATCATTTCCCAAGTTGTCCTTCACAGTTCATACTCTGGGTGAGAATGCAGAGCTGAGGAGCAGTGTCCTGACTATGAGGCTGGACTCTGCATAAAGCACGTCATTAACCACTGTTCAGGGTCTGACCTTGTCGGGCTTCTGGGTCCTAATCAAAGCAGCTCAATTACAAAATTTTAAATGTAATAATGAAAAATACAAGACTTTAACAGGATTCATGAAACACATACTATAAATCAGTAAAAATATAGTTTAGGCAAAGGACTTGGCTTATCCTGACATGTTTTATTTATGTATGTTGGCTGCCTCTTGGCTTCCGAGGTGTAATGTCTGGTCCACCTCATGTATTTATTATGGTAGCACCAAGATTCTTTGATTGGCCATATACACTTATAAACTACCTTAGGTTCTTTCTGGGAAAAGATGGAAGAGGAAAAAAGACAAACAGATAGTGGAGAGAAAAGTAGATAAATAGCAAAAATGGATTTCAGTCCACACTTAGAGGTGCAGGATATACAACTTTTTTGTATTTTCATGTTTCTACTTAATTACTTTGTTGAGCTTGCACTTACACCATAGAAAGGTAAACTTCAGCTCAGTCATTTTCAGATCTCTCCCCTTTTTCTGCAGAGCTATGGCTCAGGTCTACGAAATTTGCATAGATCCCAACTTTGGGTGCAGGAAAAACATCATTTGTTGCCCCAGGCTTTTACTGAGACTCAGCCTGGTGCTCAGTTACTAGACCATGTAAGTGGCTGCTGAACTGTCACGGCCTGTTGGGTAAAGGCCGGCGGTTCTCCTGGAAGATTTGGGGCCCCATTATGAGTTACGGAGCGACTGTGCTTCTGCTGCCACTCTCCTGGGACAAGGTGGCCTTGTTGATGGCAGGTGGCACTCTCTTGTCCTGATCCACCTGTGTTAGCACCCCTCTCGGGCTCCGCACCCTGTCCTGCAGGGCGGAGACTCGACTCTGCCACATTGCTCAGGGTCCTGCCAGTTCTTCGTACTCTTCCCAGGAAACAGGGGTCAAGCCCCCTCTCCCTGGAATTCTCCCGCTTACCTGCTTTTGTCTTATCTGCTCTTTCCATTTCCCCAGCCTGGAAAAACTCGCTCCATTGTAAAGGAGTGTTCTCCTCTGCTTTTGTTCTTCGTACACATTAGAGGAACCTAGAACTGGCTCTTGTCCCCATGGAACTGAGGGTTTCGGAACCAAAGCAAAGAAATTGCTCTCAGGAGGTTTTGACTTGGTACCCTGCCCTCTACCAAGGTGGTAAACACAGAGACCGTAACTGGAGAAAGGGGCCTCAGGTGTGAGGAGACAGGATGGGGTGGGGCAGTAGGGTGGAGAGACAGAAGACAGAGGACTTGCAGAACATAAAAGAAATTTGAGAACCATTATTTGAGGAGATTGTGCTTAAGACTCTCTCCAGGTGCATCCATAACTAGTGGTGTAGGGAACTTTGGGGTACCTATATCTTTTCGGATTCTTGTTTTCATTTTCTTTGGCTAAATACCCAGGAGCAGAATTGCTGGGTTGTATGGTAGTTCTGTTTCTAGTTCTCTAAGGACCTTCCAGACGATATGAATAATTAACTAGTCGGACACTGGATCTGTCAAATGTCTGTGGAATCATCCTCATGGGCATTTTCTGTGTGCACATTTGAGGTTAACTCACCCTATAGCATTGTTACAATTAAAAGCAAAAGGCTGCAAATACCCTCCCTCACGGCTTGCCTCCCTGAAAGCTGGTTGTGCTTTTTCAGTAGATTTGCCATTGGATTGCCAGCTCACATTCCTTCGGCAGTAGACCTGAAATGTCTCAGGAGAATTAGTTCTTTGCCATGCTAGTTCCTTCCCCTGCCAGGGTCGTGTGGAACGTTTTTCACTGCCAGGCTTGAGTAGCTTCACCATGCTCAGTGCAATGAGTTTTCTCCATCCATCTACCCACCTACCTATAATCCCCTCAGCATCTGACAGGCACCTGCTATGTTCAAGAAGGAGGGAATACAGATAAAGATGAAATGTTGCTACTGCCTCCAAGCATTCAGTGTATTGAGGACGGCAGAGCTCATGCATAGGTCAGGTACACTACAACGCGCTCAGGCTCCAAGAGAAACTGGCGGAGTTTTAGGTCCTTTGAGAAATGGTCGCATGCTTTGCTGCCCCTGCTTGAAAGAGATGAGAAGAGTTCAGTGGCCAGGTGATGTATCTGGAGCCACTGCCAGAGCGCCCAGCTATCCTTTTCCAGAAAATCACAGCCGTCCTAAAGACCTTTTATCTTTGTCAACTACCTAGCACCTTGTCTTTTTATTTAGTTAGTTACCTTTGAACTTCAGACTCAGGGCATTGAGTTCCTCACATGTCTCGAAGCAGTTCATCCAGAACAGGCCGGTCACTTGCGAGGCTGGGCCCAGCAGGCCCCTGGGGCCAGGTGCATGGGGACCTTGGAACAGTGGCTCTAAATGAGGAGTTTGATCTCCTCTAGGGCACGGCGTCCACTCACTGGGTCCATCAATTCAGCAGTTTACACTCCTGTGATGGAGGCAGCAGAGCCTAATCAGGTCCTACACTCTGCCGGGACCGACTGTCGCTTTCCTGCCTTGTCCCGTTGTTCTGATTTCAAATGGTGGAAAAGGACACACACCCCACAGAAGTGGCAAAGTTAACCTGCTCTGACAGAGCTTTTACTTCTGAAGACCTGGGGTTTCTCAGCAGGAAAACTTCATGTGAAACCTGTTGGAGCTGAGCAGTTCTGTCTTATTTTTCACTAGGTTTCTATTTCCCCTCCCTCCTTCCCTCAGCCTCACTTCACCCTCAGAAAATTGCCTGCATGTGCCCTGTACCACATTATGTCACTGCTGCTCCCCATGTGAGTTAATTTGGTGACATCAGTTCAGGAAATAAATATCTTGTAGAAAGCAATATCACTTCCTCTTTGTCATGTCATGAGAAATCTGGCTAAAAGTAATGGAACAGCCCTCAGCTGACAGACATTTACTCTGTCACGGTTACTTGTGAGCTGTGGGCACCAGGGAAAGGAACATGGGCTTTGGAATGACATTGAAGGAGTGGACTCCAGTACCCAGCAGAGTAAGGTCTGAGCTGTGTGGTTTTAGAAAAGTGATATGGTCTGTCTTCATTTACTTATCTGGTAAGATCAATAGTGATGGTGGCCTTGGGCTCCCTGCTTCCTTGGTGCATGACATCTCCCTCTGCCTAGCCAACCCTTTCTTTCTCTCCTGTTTCCCCTTAATCTGAACCTGGTAGGATGGGTAATCCTGAAGACCAGAGGTAGAAATAAAGATGTTGTCAAACACAAGGCTCCACCAAGTTTGTGAACCTTACGACTCTTGGCTGTCTTCCTCACCTCCCATCCGACCAAGGGAATTTGAAGATTCCCCCCAGTGACGGCATTCAGCGTCACCATTGCTGTCAAATGACAAACCATTAGCTGTGTTTCTCCCCAGCACTTGGACCATTTGGTTAACACGAGACCCAAGCTGAAACTGGTATCTTCTCATTCCATCCTCTCTTCAACACAAACTTTCTCTGAGTCACTCCTCACACTGCACTGCAGTCACCACTGTTTCTTGCTGCTCCCAACACAGGGACCAGATGCTGGAGTGACTTCATACAGTCATCGGGAAGCTCTGCTCCAATGCAAAGCCCTTCACAGGCCATAAACCCTGTGTTGACACTGTCTCTGCATCTGGTCCTGCTCCACTCTGCTCATGGCGGGTCATGCCATTGACTTAAAATATGGTCTGCTCCTTGAGTCAGTGGCCCTGGGGTGCCTGGGTCTTCCTCTCGCACAATGTCGACACTGCGGTTTGGACCGTATCGAAAGGATGTCATCATTCCATTACCCCAGATGTGCAGCTCTCTTTCATTCTGCACATCACCAGTGAGCTCATCATTGTTTTTCGCTCGTAGGCGTGGCCAGCATTCTCTGCCTTTGGTTCATGTGTGTTTTGTCTTGGGGCCTGTGTGGTCTCATTGCCCTCCTTCCTTGGGGACCGAGGCACCTACTCAGAAACTGGCACATGTACTTGCCAGTTGCTCCCCACGGTGCTTTTGCCAGGACTGGCCCTGCTTCTCGTGTTCTGTCTAAGCTTCATGTGCAGCGTCTTAGCTCCCGCTCTGCCGTTTGGAAAGGGAGGCTCTCAGAACCCAACCCAACTTTTAAGAAACTCCCACCCTGGGTTCTAGTCAGAACCGCAGAGCAAATGCCAGAGCCTTTAGGTAGAACGGGATTAATCCAGACAAGCACATTGCATCATGTCAGAGTAGCCTCAGGTCGGAAAAGCAGGGACGTCTCACTCCGGAGCCACATCTCAGGCGTGGCCTTAGTGGAGGAGGCTGCCCATTCTTACGGCTAAAAGGATCCACTTGTGAGCATCATCTTAGGAGCTGGGGCCCTGGGTGGGCCCGGAGGAGGGAGTTGGCACAGTCTCCTTTCTGCGTGCTGGTGTCTGCATCTGCACGATGCCAGGGGCCTGCAGGGGCTGTGAGTGGCCCATGTGGGGCTGCAGAGCCTTATCAGTAGGAAGGCAAGTGCTTCCAGCAGATAGGAAGCAGAAGCAATGACAGAAACTTACTCCTCGGGAGGGTGAAATCCAAGGTCAGTCAGTTTCCCTTGGTCCCAGTCCCCCATCCCTGCTTCCTGTTGGCTAGTAAGTCATTAACAGCGCAGGACCTGAGCATGGATGAGACTGGAGGCCCACGAGGGAAAGGATGTTAAAGGGCTGAGTCCTGACCCTGCCTCTGGTGTGCAACCCTTTGTCACCTACAAAAGAAAGGGATTAGAGTACATGGGTGGCTTTTTATGCTTTTAAAGATAGCAGCCTTTTATCAACAAAATCTTAACACAAAGCTGAGACGTGTAAAATTGTCAAAGCAGAACGGATGATAGAGCCTGAACCACTGGCCCCTGTGGCCCAGGGTGACTTCCAGCTGTGGCATTTTTTTTTTCTTTTTAAAGATGTTATTTATTATTTTCAGAGAGAGAGGGTAAGGGAGAGAGGCAGAGAGGAAGAGAGACATCAACGTATGGTTGCCTTTCACCTGACTCCAGCTACGGACCTGGCTGGAGACCCGGCTTGCACCTGGTTATGTGCCCTGGCTGGGAATTAAACCAGTGACCTTTGGGTTTGCAGGCCGACACCTTATCTACTGTGCTACCAGCCAAGGCCCCGAATGTGGCATTCTGAGGGAGGCAGGTAGGGGATGTCCCCGTTTCCTTCTTCTTCTTCTTCTTTTTTTTTTTTTTTTACAAAGAAATAGGATTTCATTCTCCTTTTCTGATGTGAATAAAAGAAAAGAAAGTGGTGCATGGTCATGGGGTAACTAACATCACTCTGTTCTTCTGGTTTCATGGGAGTAGAGAGCAGAAAGGAGTCAAAGGGGATACGTACCTCAAAATGATCATCTTTGCAATCTGGCCCAGATGGAAGCGTAGGTAGACGCGCCTCACCTCCTCACACAACCATAGGAAGGATCACAGCTATTCTCAAAACAGAAAACAACTGGAATTGCCAGAAAATTGAACTGTATGGAAGTCCAACAGCCAACAGTTTAAAGAAATATTCGTTCAGATAGGTAGGAGGGGCAGAGCTGGGGGCTGCACTAGAGAGGATGCAGCGTGGCAGTGATGAGGTGGCAGCAGCAAGGTGGTGGCAGCCACTGGAACCGGTGGTCTCACATTCCTCTGTGGTGGTTAAAAGCCAGGAGGGACACCTGGAGAGCAATCCCAGCCCCAGGCCAGACCATGCAGCCCAGGGTTCCAGTGCTGGGAAAAGAAAACCAGCAGGGGCTGGGGTGGCTGTTGGTCTCTCAGGAGAGTGTGATTGGAGCGCCCCCATAGTCCCACCCACTCTGGGAACCATCACCAAGGCAACAGCTAGAGGGGTGCCAGTTGCATACAGAAAGTGGGCAAAGTGACTGGAAATGGGGTGACTATGGTAAGAGTGTGGAGCAAGTAATAACTTTTAAATGTTGCTTGTGGAAGTGTAAACACAGTGATTGAGCGATATGCTCTGTGTTTGAGCAATTTTAATTTTAGGTATATGGTCCTAGAGGAACATACAAGAATCTCCCTTGACACTAGTTTTATGGTAGTGAAAGATTATCAACCTCCCCAGGACCATGAGCAGGAGAATAGATAAATATAATGTGGGCATGTAATGTACGATAATATTGTGTGGCGACTTGAATGAATAAACGAGAACTATGCACATTAACATGTATCTCAAATGCAAGTGACGAAGCAACTTAGGGTGCATTGAATATGACACTATTTATGTAACTTTAAAGACCTATAAAACAGCACTATATATAGTTTCAGAAATTCTGGCTCTCCTGCTTATCCTGTGACCTTGGGCAAATACTGGCTTCTCCGAGCTTCGGTTTCCTTACCAGTGAAGTAAGAATGGCAGTGATATCCACCTTGAAAAGCAGTGAGCCCGCCTGAGTGACCACATAGGAAATGCTGACGAGAGTGTCAGGTGCATTGTAGGCACTAAATGTGTTAATTATTGTTGTTAATATATAGAAAAATATGCACAGACATGATAAAATCCTGTGAATCCATTTTATTATTATTGTGATTGCCACTGGAATGGGCTGTACAGATTTCACTTCTATCTATAATACTTTATTTCTTAAAATACAAAGAAGGTCCGACTCTACCATGGTACATCTCAGGAGGGAATACACGGGTGTTGTAAGTACATATCCTCTGAGCTGCTATGCTAATACTTGTGACACATCTTCCAATGTTGGAAAAGACAGAAGCCAACTCCAAGACTTGCCCTGGTTTCTTAAGACATGACTTAAGGTGACTTTATGTCCCCCTTACTTTCTAGGAATGGGAGAGGCAATTATTCACTGGGGGACTTACCAAGTGAATAAAGAATCAGGGACTATTTTGAGTGACAGACTTCCAACTTACTGGGAATTATAAAATTAACCCAACCCTTACCCCCAAAGTGAGATTCATCATCTTTATTCTTTCTCTGAGTTTTATAAGGCTTAATTTGAAACAATAGAAAATTATGCACAGATGCTGTTTTGAATAGCCAAGCCAAAGATCAACTCATAAAAGAGGAATTGGTAACTCTTTGGAAACGGTCCTTGATCTTTAACCCTTGCCCTGCACAGAGATCTAGAATGTTTATTTGTAAGGAGGGTCACGCCTAAGCCATGCCCTACGAGGCTCCGGGCAGGAGGGACAAGGAGAGTTTCCTGTTTCAGGGCCGGGCAACGACCTTGGCTTCCTGACACGGACAGAACGAAGCAGCAGGCCCAGGGCAGAGATGCTGCATGTTCTGGAACCAAGCACTGGGGCTCCCGTCTTTCTCCCTCATGCCTCTGCCCAGACTGGGCTGGGTGTCAGCTTGTCTGACAGCTGAGCTGAACTGGGAGCCAGATGCCTTCAAAGGTCTTTCTCAGCTGAGACCCTCGTGCCAGGGGAGCCACAGCCTGAGCGCGCAGACCCCTGGGCACAAGCCTAGACGTACTGCGGGATGCAAGTGTGTGGATAGAATTTCAAGGATGCTGTAGGGCTCGCACATGAAGCCAGGATGGTTGCTTTGGCTCTGGCAGAAAGGAAAAAAATTGTTCAAATATTTAGGGTTAAAATACCTCAAAGATTAGCGCCTAGGCATCTGACTTTCAGCACAAGTCAGATTGGGTCAGGCTTCTCTGGATGGCGTGGAAATTGCTAAAAGCCATAGGGGACCTAGGGGGTGGGCTCCCAGCTGGCCCCCTGGTGGGAAGCTGTTTCTGCTCCCAGGACACAACCTGGCGGACCCGTGGGACACAGTCAGTCCGAACCATTAGGGCAAAGTGAACCCACCCTACTCTAATACCTCTGTCCGGACCCGTCCAGATGCTAAGCAGCATCTGGTCCATGCACTCCCCTCTAAATTCCTTTTCTCAGCCTGGACTCTGTCTCACTCGCTTCTCCAGCTTTCCCATCCACAGCAGACACTCAGACCATTTCTCTTGGGTCCCTTCTCTCGGCTTCTATGGAACCTGACCTTGCCAGCAGCCCACCCCAAGCCAGTGCATCTTTATAGAAATGTCCAGTAGGTTTTATGTTGAACAATTCAAATATGCATCCATTAGCCCATACCTTGGAAAATCTGATTCTTCTCAGCCCAGATAAATTCCATGGAGTATTTTTCTCTTTTCTTCCAAGTTAATGATTTATATCTCTCTGACTCTCCTGATGCAATTGCCAAAGAAAATATCCCTGCCAAGTCCCCAGAGAGCTGGTGAGAGTCCGCTCAGCCAACTGCTGGTTTACGTTTCGAGCCTTCTCAGGGAAGACCGGGGAAACTGTTGTGCTGGAAAACAAGTTGAAGAGAATTAGGTCATGGCTTTCCAGATGTTTACACATCAAAGACCCTGGAATGAAGGCGGCAAGAACCTGCTCCCCTTCCCTCTTGGAGAAGCAGGGACCTGACTCACTTCAGACAACAGGAGAGACCCTATAACATTTCCTGTGTTACTAAGTCAATGATGCTGAACTCTTTTAGCTTTTCCTTGTGTAGGAAATCAGTAGTTACAGAATTGTCACCTGGCTATAAAGTACAGCCTAGGGAATATAATCAATAATATTGTAGTAACTATGTATGGTTTGAGATGGGTACTACATTTATCAGGGTGAAAAATTAGTAAGTTATATAATGGCTGAAAACTGGGCTGTACACACGTGAAACCAATATATTTGTATGTCAACTGTAATTTTAAAATTAAAAAATAAAAGCAAGAAAAGAAAATAAAAAGGACAAGAGGAAGCAAACCCTATCCCCTTCCAAAGAGATTCCTCTGAGCATTGATTTCATGCTGGCTGTAGGCACTGATTATAAGGGGCCACAAATCAACAAGGGTATAACCGATATGCATCAAGTGCAGGGGTCTCTGGAAAGTTAGGACAGTTTTCTCCCAGAAGGAAATCACTTATTCGTTTCACCAAAATAAACTCTCTTGTGGCTGTCCTTTGCTCTCTGAAGGCTTTACTTCTCAAAGCTTTGCTTTGAAAAATGATACACACTGTGGAAGGAAATTGTAAACGCAAACATGGTTTTTAATCAGGCCCTTGTTGGGGTGGGAGACCTCTGTGAGGTTAGGCCAATGAAACCCGATGCATTCTGGGTTATTCCGATTGACACCAGGGTCAGTATTAACATGGAGAAACATGGGTTATGTCAGTGCCCATAACTCAGCAACTGGCATTCAGCGAAAGCTCATCAGAAGCATTGTGAATAAATTGGAATAAAGATGTGTAATGGTGGTGATGATTTATGTGACCCTACAAACTAGGACACTACTGTTGTCCTTGCTGCTTCATTTGTCCATCTTCAAAGTGGACTTAGTTATAAGAACCATGCTCTTAAGTTGCTTGGGAAGCAAGCCTGAAGGCAGAATTTCTCTCCACCACTCCTCTTCCTCTGGGTGGGGATGGGTGTAAGTGGTGTAAGGCTTTATACTGCACTGAACAGAGACGTGTGGGACCTGCTCGGATTCTCGGAGTACTGTCTTAGCAAACTTCATTACTGGACTCTCAGCTTATTAGTGGGGCTCAGCGGTTGCATTTGCCATGAATACGGATGAGAAAGCCTAGGATCGTTTGGTCTAGTTGTTTGCAGAAGTTAGGGCCTACCCAACACCGACCAGTGCAAAACCCATAGCCAGAAAATAGTCCTTTATAGGGAACGTGGCTCCAAAATAACCAACTAGCCGACTACGCTTCATCTATCAATTGAACGACTAATAAGCCACCTATGATAGCCAGAAGAGAGCTGTGGAGAATCACAACTCAAAGCTTTACCTACTTATCGTTTAGAGCTCCCATTCAAACCTGCCCTCCCCACATCTCTACACCACTGTGTTCACATCTCTGTACTTAGAGTTACTACACCTCTCTCTAATACCATTCAACATGTACCATTTGTTCACTTGTCAGACATTTATTGGACAGCTGTTATGTTTCAGGGAGCAAAGCTAGGTATCTGAGACACTGAGATGAGACATATCTCAAAAACCTCAAGGAACTCTCAGTAGAATGGAGAAAAGTGAGAAGGAATGTGTAATTTACAGTGCCATGAGATAAACATGGGCTGAGCATGTGTGTTGAGTGCGTGGGAACATGGAAGAAGGTAGTGAATCCATCCGGATGCAAAAGGAGGACATTAGAGAAGTTTTCATGCTTGAAATAATAATTATTAATATGTCTGTTTCCTAATTCAACTTTGAATTCAGCCAGAACTATATCTTAATCACTTTTCCATCCCTTGTGATTAGTGGCATACCTAGAACACAGATTTATTGGATTAATTAGTTAATATATAAATAAAGGCCTAAAGGAATTGAAGTAACTTTCGAAATCTTCAGACCATAAAAGCCACCTTAGTGGAGGTCAGTGATGTATTTCAGTGACAATGTTTTAAATTTGAGGGATTAAAATGAAAGACTAGTTCATGAAAGGAGGACTTGGGGGTATGTTTTTCTCTCCTATAGCAAAGCAGTCCTGGGTATAAGGCTCCAGAATTGAAGGGCAGAAGAGACCCAGAGGAAACGGGCCTGTGGGCTCAGGACGTGACTTGGTAAGCAGGGGAAGGAGAGCGAGGGTAGAGAATGATGCAAAACCGGTTCCCATTTCCTCCGTCGCTTGAGGACACAGGCCAAGTGTGGGAGACCTGAGGGCTGTGCTCTCCCAGCTTTCCCTTGACCGAAAGTGCGGATTTAGAGCCACAGACAAAGCTCCCTGCAAGGAAACACAGAGACAGACCTGGACTGCAGCACAGTCTACAAGTCCACTCATCCGGTCCCATCGAAAAGCCAATTTCATAAAAACAAAACCAAACTAAAATGGTGTGGGACTGTTTTAGAGGTAAAGAAAGTGACTTCTAGGCAAAAGACATTTTAGAGACAACTGGGAGTAATTAGAATGTCAATTAGGTATGAAAAGATACTAGGATACCAGCATTATTATTTTAGGTGTGCCCAGGCTATTGTTCATGTAGGAGAATATCCTTGCTTGAGGAAATACCAGCGGTCATGATTACTTTCAAATAGATTTAGGAGAGAAAGAAATTGATAAGCAAATTTTCCAAACTCTGAATAGCTGTTGTATGCAGAATGCATATCTAATAGTGTTTACTAAACTAGTCTGTCACCTTCAGAATTTCGTATCATTTCATAATTAAAATATGAGGCAAAAATATGAATAAAGAAAATTTCTTCATGCAAAAAAAGAAAAAACAAACCAAGTAGCCAGCCCACAATCTCCGAATAACCCATTGAATTTTAGATTACAGTATCTCCGGCCAACAGGAGTTCATGCTCCTGAGAATTCTCTTGTGCTAAGTAGAAATATCATGGTTGTGGTGATCACAGGTTATCTTGATCAAGTTCTGTGGAGTTTCAAAGAGGTAAACTGCGAGGCCTGAATTAAAAATATACATACGTCCCCAAGTCTGATTATAGGAAAGGTAAACAGGTTTTATAGGCTGAAGTCACAAAGGAACCAGGGAACGTGTCCAGTTCTACACAAACTACATGCCAACTGTATATGTGAGGCAGTATTTTCTACTCACTGAATTTGTGAACACAACTCCACAGGAGTGCCTCCCCAAGCCTATAGAAAATCCTAGGGGTCCTGAGAAATGAGGGAGGCAAGATACACCAGTCAGCAACATTGTTAAGGAAAGTTACAGACATGCAGTTGAATTCTGTCAGAACCTGAGAAAAATGAAGTGCACTCAATGGGAATTAAGCGCTGGGCCCTAAAATTCCTTTCCTATGTTCTTTCATTTATTTGCATTGTGTTGTCCCTAGAGAAAGCATAGCAAAGCATGCACACCCCTATGATTTCTTGTCTTGGGAATGAAGGGCCATAAATCTGAACTGCCCAGGGCCCTCTGGCTCATACTGGGAGGTGCCCCCTCCCACTCCTGGAATGCCCCTCCAGCTGGCCTTGGGACCAGCGTTGCCAAAATGAGAGCCGGGACCTCTATCTGTGAAGGCTCCCTGCTCACCAAAAGTCCCTTCCGGACTTGAAGCATTCTAGGCCTGCTCAGCTCTGTCATTGTTTTATTTCGAGCCAGGGAACATGTACCCCATTTGGAAAGAAGGAAATACCAACAAGGCTTTTCTCGCACAACAAATGCATATGTCCTTTATTATCATCTCTCTTGAAGAAGTACAAAGTCAGTGCATCCCTTTGAACTTGGAATGTTCAAGGGAAGAGAAAAATGCCCACCCAGATCACTTCTTCCTGGGCAAGATAATCTTCCTTTCATGTTGAATTTACTGTGAAGCTCAAATGTTTGGGTTCTGCATGTATGGAAAAAGTCAAGTACACCAATTTCCGGTGTTGAGGGTTTTTTTGTCACTTAAGGTTCCTTGTAACTGGTGGACAGGTATGGTTGTTGCACGAGCAGTTCATTTGTGCTTCGTGCCCGGAGGTAGCGTGGGGCCTGCACATAAGTGCAGTGGTTGTTACCCTGGCCTGAAACTCGTCTCTGACAGCCAGCTCCCTAATTTGAAATTTGAGAGTTGGCCAGACTTCCAAGAACTTCCTTGGCACCTGTAGCAGAAGAAACAATTGCTACTGTTTCCCAGCAGCTTCATTTGATCACCCAGTGGCCACCTTGGAGGCTCCTCAGCTTTGCTGTGATCAGAAAGGAAAAAGTGGGTAAACGCATGAGGTCATCGTGGGTTTGCCCAAGGGAGACTCCCCACGCCTCAGCTCACTGCCGAGAGCAGCCCCGCCCTGGCCCCCACCTCGCCCCGTATCCCCTGCAGCTTCCCAGGGCAGAAGGTGTCCCCACTGCTCTGAGTGTGGTGCGTTCTCCCTGTTTCCAGGAGCCGTGGCCTGGTGCGCTTGCCCTTGCTGGCTGCTTTCTGTATCAATACCTTCATCTTTGCCTTAAAAAATACTCTTTGTCTCCATATTTATGTACTCGTCATCTAAGTTTTTAGTTCTGGATTTTTGCTTTGCTTTGGTTCTAGATATTTCAAAAAGAAAACAATCAACTTGATGAAGATAATTGATCACCCTTATTCTCTCATCTCTTACAACAGCTCCTGGATATATTTTTCTCATGTAGAGCATTCTCCAAAAGTCTATCTTTATAGTGTAAACCTGAGGCTGTGCACTCCCAAGAAAATATGAAGCCATTTTTAATGAAAATATAACTGAACATACAATTCTGAGTTCAACATTCTTTTTCCCTCAATGCTTTAAAATGGAATTTCATTATCTTTTTGCATCTACGGTTGCTGTTGATTAGTCTGACCACTTCCTCAGGGGGGACTCCCGACCCACACTCCTCCTTTGGAGCATGATATGTCCCGGGGCCCCTTGTGCCCTCGATCAGGCTGAGTGTCCAGTACTGTCCATGCCATAAGCTACTTAGACCCAAGCTTTGCTCTCACACAAGCCCCTCCAGGCGTAGGTGAATGCCTCCTTTGACTTCAGCTGTACACTGGGCTGTTTTCGGCTCTCGGTCATGAGTCCCAGCATGACTCAGCAAGCTCAAGTGAGAGAACTGGAGGGTGGGGCCAGCCAATAGGATGCCAGGAAGCAGTGTGTAGGGTTCGCATCCAATTCACTGCGGCAAAGCCAGCGCACACGTGCTAACAAAGAGTTATGGCTGAGAAAAACACGCTTGATTTTCAGTTCAGTTTTGTCCCTCAAGCCACTTTCAGGAATGCTTTGGTGATACATTAGAGAGAGACACTCCTACTTTTCAGAATGTTTTGCTCCCCTGCAAGGGAAGCAGATGGTGTGCTTGAAGTCAGTGGCTACTGTCAGCGACCTAAATAGTAGCTAGTCCTAGCAGTATAGCCAAACTACTCCATTCATTCATTCATTCATTCATTCCATTTATCCACTCACCCACTCATTAAAAGCATTCTTGAGCCCATGATACATGGCAAGCCCTGTGCCAACTGAGTACCAGGGGCAATAAGGAGAGATTGCCTGTGTGGAGCTGACCACATGGTGGGGAAATAGGTCTTAGTCCGGGAATCTCACAGATGGTTGCAAGATCATACCTAGGAGGAACACTCTGAAGGATAGTGCACTGTGCTCTTCAGACATGTGTGACCTGCTCATGGGGGCCTGGGAAGGTTGTCTCATGGAGGTGGGGATCTGAATGATGAAAGGAAGTAGAGAAGAATGAGGGGAAAGTGTTGTAGGCAGAGGGCACAGCCTAGGGACAGAGGCTATGGCAGGAGGAGTGGTGGGAGTGGGTGGGACGGAAAGAAGACTGCTGTGGCCCAAGCCCAGAAGTCACGAAGGAATGCCATGTGCCATAGAGATGGAGAAGTGGGTGGGTGTCAAAACTGTGTGGGCTGCCTGAGCCCTGGTGGTGATGCAGGTCTTTAGCCTGGAGCCAAGGGAAGGTCTGGAGGTTTTTGTTTTTTTTTAAAGATTTTATTTATATTTTCAGAGAGAGAGGCAGAGAGGGAGAGAAGAATCAATGTGTGGTTGCCTTTCACCTGCCTCCAGCTACGGACCTGGCTGGAGACCTGGCTTGCAACCTGGTTATGTGCCCTGGCTGGGAATCGAACCAGCGACCTTTGGGTTCGCAGGCCGGCGCCTTATCCACTGAGCCACCAGCCAGGGCGGTCTGGAGGTTTTGAAGCCTAGCATGTGGCAGTCTGTAAGCCTGTAGTTTTCCTGTGAGACAGGATTCGTTCATTGCAGCAACTGAAGAATACTTCCAGAAATTGGAAACATGCGATCACATGTTTCAGTCAAAGCAGAGCTTTCCCCATCGTGTTAGGGTTAGCCTGCTTGGGAATATTAACCACCTACAGGGACTGAGAACTTTTTATTTAGATCCTTGATTTTCATAATTTTGGAAGCTTGTAATCATGCTGACTTCCAGAATTGAGCAGTTCATCTACAATCAGGTAGAACTTGGAGAGGCCTTTTAAAAACAGGCCAGTCGTCTGTGGTTGGTAGCTGAAGGTTTACCAGAACCTGCTTGGGGGCCAGGCAGGCTCATCAGTGCATGTCCGGTGATTCTGACACCCTCAGTCAGTGAGAAGCACCGATTTGGTGCCTTCACACATTTCCTATTCACCTTACATTTCATTCCTCTGTCTCTTTTCCCTTCATTTCCAGCTGACTCCTTACAGCTGGACATAAAGAAATTTGAAACCTTTCAACAGAAATGATTTTAGGATGGATACTATTTATTTTAAAAAGTATCTGGGTGTTTTCTATGTGTGTGCAACTGTGTAGACATTTTATTTTCAAAATAGGATGATACTATCTATAAACACCTCATTTTTAATATATTTTCTAATATGGTTTTTCCCCTCATCAGTACACTGTGAACATGTTTCCACATTTTCATATCAATGAATACTCTTGAAAGCATCATTTCTAATGCTAACATATTATCTCTGTGTAAATAGTATAACCTCTGAAAAACAATTCTAATGATATCCTTAAATATTTTTAGAATTAGAATTACAAAGTAAATCAAATTCACATTTCAAGACTTTCTGTCCATATTGCCAACTTGCTTTGCAGGAAAAAAAAGAAGTATAGAAACTTACATGCCTGTATGTGAGTCTCCTTTACTCATACTTGCAACCAACCTGCTAAATTATCATGAAATTTATTAACTTAGTTCTTGAAAAATTAAAATAGGTTAATATAATAGTGTATAATAACACACTCAGACAACCTTTTAGAAACATCCATTCACTTCTCAGTCAGCACAGGTCACAACAACCTACAACGTCTGCTGCACGAGAGTATGACTTTGACCCATAGTTTACCATCTCTGTGCACGTGCTGTGGCTCTGCTTGGTGCTGAAGTCCAGACTCTTCATTGTCTTTTTCATCCCCCATCTTCTCTTATCTAAACGAATGTCTTGAAATTCACTGTTCCCAAAAGACATCATCTAGTTGGGGTGTGTGTGGGTGTGTGTGTGTGTGTGTGTTTTCAGATGTGATTCATGGCTTCTATGACGCCAGCGCTGGTGAAATCCCAGTTACGTAATTCCCTGGAGCACGGATTGTCGGTTTCCTTGACTCCCCTCTCCATTCTCTGTCTCAGCTTTCTTCCTGCAAAATGAACCCCTTCATTCCCCACCATACCTGCTGCCCCCGTGGCCAATTTCCACCCCCTCTGGATCCGTACATGCTGCAGGGAGGAAAAGACCACCCTTCCTCCATGGCCGGTGCACCTAAGCAAGAAGGCAGGAGGAAGGGTCCCCCAGGCAAGCAACCTCCTTCCTGAGCTACGGGTCCTGCTGTTGTCGCCACAGGGCACTGTTGACAGTCACCCAAGGGTGCTTTGTGGCTCTGCCTGCGCCTTGTCAGCTAAGGTTGTAGCTCTGGCAGCTGGCATGGCTGTAAGGGAGGACTTGGTCTCTGCTGTGCCATTAGCTGTTTACAAAGCAACACAAAGGGAAACGCTGCTGGTTGGGACAAGCTGAACTGGGTCTCGGCCCAGCTGAGTGTTTCCGTTGGGTGTACAGACAACATGACGACCATTCTTGTGTGTGAGTTTTATGCCAGCTTGCCTTAAAACATCTAACAGATGCTACTCAAGCTAGAAAACTTTTTATATTTCTGTCATATACAGAGAAACTCTCAGACCGGAATAATCCAGGACTTGAATGGGCCCATCCCTCGCTGCCTATTGGAAATACCCCTTCTCTACTTCAGAGATGGTGATTCTTTTCATGAAATAGGATGGAAGAGTTGGTCCCAGTTTCCCATCTTCTCACATACTTCAGAAGCTTTGATCCTTAACGCAAATCATTCTTTAAGCTTCCCCCAAAATCTGTTTTGCTATGCTTCGTTTCTTGACTGCCACATCACTGTAATTGAGAGAACCAACCAAAATTATATACAGACATCTAGAAAAGAGATCCACATTCAAAGGCACGTATCCAAACTCCAGTTGGTGGGAAAGTGTCATGCCTCACAGGTTACCATGGCAGAAGTTTCATCAAGCCCTTCCCATGCTAAGGTTCTGTGCTCAGAAGTTCATGTTGGTGCAGAGGGAACATGTGGAAAAGTTGTCCCTACTCTCTTTGCCCAATTATGTTTCTTAAAAAGTTTTTATTAATATATGACTTACATATACTGAAGTTTGCAGATCTTAAGCACTTAAGCATGACTCTGACCAAAGTTAGAATAAGATCCATTCTTAAGAGAAGCTCCCCATGCCCCCTGCCAGTCACTGTCCTAGAGAGTATCTGTTTTCCTACTCTATCACCATAGATGATATTTGCCTGCTTTTGATGTAATGTTAATGGAATTGTGCAGTATACACTCTGGTATCTAGCTTTTTTCATAGTATTATTTCTGTGAGATTCATCCATATTGTTGAGCATGGAAGTAACTTACTCTTTTTTATTTCTTATGTTCCATTGTACAAACATACCATAATTTATCCATTCTATGGACGGATATTTGGGTTGTGTCCAGTTTTTTGATTTGTGAAAAAGCTGCTGTGAAGATTTGTACACATGTTTGGTTGCACATGTAGCCAGGAGTGGAATTGTTGGGTCATAGGATCATGGTTAGCGCAGAAGATACCACCAGCTAATTTTCAAAATGGTTTTACCAACTGACTTGACCACCACTCAAGGTAGTTCTAACCAGCACTACTAGCACAGACTAACCAGCACTTGGGGGTGGTGTCCTTTTAATTTAATCCAGCCTGCAAGGACATGCTGGTCTCTTTATGGTGTTAATTTGCATTCTTCTGAAGATTAATGATGGTGAACCTTTTCATATGCTTCTCCCATTATTTCTTAAATACTGCGATCAGACTTTTACCTTCGTCACTCTGGCAGAAGTACTGTTGTCAAATGACAAGTGGCCTCCATGTTGACAAATCACCTCTCAGTTCTCATTTCATCCTCTTGATCTTCAGAACCACCCATCCCTTGTTTTTCCTCCTCCCACACTAGTCATTCTTCCACAACTTCCCTTTGCCAGTTCTTCCAAATCTCAGCATTTGAACCTGGAGATGCCCCGTTCAGTTCTCTCTCCCCTCTTACCCCATCTCCCCATCTCTTTCCCTTGCTTTACTTTTCTTTATTCTGATTATGATACGTAATAATGCATAATATGCCAGTGTATTTGTTGTTTCACCCTTACTGTAACAAACTCCATGAAGGCAGGAGTTTTTGTTTCTTGTGTTGATGTCCCTAGTACATTCCTTATAGCAAGAACTCAGTAAATATTGGATGACTAATTGGGTGATTGAATGACTGAAGCAATAGGGGAAACAATGGTAAGAAGCAGTGGAAAATATATTCTCCCAAGAAATAGTTAATGGATGACTATTACAGACATAGCCCTACTTAGGCCTAGACACTCTGAGCTTTATACAACCTACATCACCAGAGTTCAAGTGCAAAGGTAGGTGCCTTTCATTTGAGGAGTGGTACGTTGGTGCGCAGAGAGGAATCAAGTCCTTCAAAACATCTGGCTTTGTTTTCTGTGGCAAGTGGCAAGCTCCCTCAAAGGAAAGCATCCGGAAATAGCTTTGGAATCAGTTTAGTCAACAGCGTACGTTGAGGACAGTGCAATTAGGCAGCACTGATAACGCACCGCTTCATCCAGTTGTACCAGAAGCTTCCTTAGGCCTCAGCAACTGCAGCTGGGACCTACCAATCTGGACTAACCTCTAAGCTATGTAATAAAAGTAGTTGGTAGACAAAAATGTCCACCACCAGAGCAAACATTCAGGCTGAAAAATTAGCACTAGGAAAGGCCAAAGTCAGCCAAGTTTGGAAATTTGTGTCTAAAAAAAGCAAAGATCTCTGCACTTGGGCCCAGGAAAGACCAAGGGTGTGGACGTGAGTAACAGACAGCCTAGGTCAGGCCCACACCGAGGTAGAAAGTACCCAGTGTCTGGTGGCAGTTAATATCCATTTTGAGCTCTGGCATCTGTAGCCTGGGTCTTCTTGAGACACCTGTAGCATCAGGGGCCGTGCTAGCTGGCGGTCACCTACTAAAGCCTATCCCTGCATCCTCACTGGAGATCTAAAGCCGAAGACCAGGAACAGAAGGAAGGGGTGCAGAAGTCTTTGCTGTCAGAACTGGAGATTATTTCCAAAATAGTTTCTATTTTAGATCCTTGGTAATTGGGCAGATTTTCAAAGGTAAGAGAAATCAATTCACTGCCAAGAGAAATCGCCTGACTGTCCCAACACTCTTTTAAAAGTACAAAAAGATGTTTTTGGGGAAAAAGAAAATCACTACATAAACGTTTCAATTCTAATTACAAGGAGAGGCTATAGTTTACCCATCTCTAAATATTCGCTCCTGTACCTACCTGCCCCAGAGCCTACATGGCAGGAACTCAGTAAATACCCTCCAGTTGGACAGAAGTCCCTCGAATGTGCACGCAGCCACATTACCCTTAGGGCATATTGACACTTTCCTGTGGAGGGACCATCTCCTTTCCACCACCAGCACAACTGGATTAAGCCGGGTTGTCCACACTTCCTGCCTGGGTAACTAAAGGCGAGCCTTTTGCTGACTTGAGCTATTTGTCACAATCTCATCAGAGCCTTGCCTTCCTGTTGATGATTGGCCATTCATAACCCTGGGTTTATTGGCCATTGATCATTGGGTTCGGAAATATTAGGGTGGTAAACATGGCTGGAATCTGCTCCATGAACCTCCAGCATCTCTCTAAACCATGACAGGTTCTCTGCTCGGAAAACAAATTAATGTGAGGATGCATTCTGGTGTTTGTTCCTTGTTCACTATGCTTAGTTCAAACTAGTCAATTTATTTCAAAGCCATTGCAAAAATACGCCCCTGTAGACATTTGTGCCACGAGGCTGACCTGGAACCACTGGCTCCCCCATCATCACTTAGCTGTGCGTCAGCGTTCACGAGGCAGTGGCCTGCCTGAGGGGAAAGCAGTGGACAGCAGCCCAGAATTGATTGTTGCGCGCCAAGCCCTGGCCGTGGTAATTCCCAGCATGTGTGGGGTGGCTGATACTGTCCACTAGAACGTGGTTTCCTTTCTGCTTATAATTTGTTTTCCTCCTTAAAAACAAATTTCTCTCTAAATTGCTCAACTTGTTAGGAAGTGATGGAACAACTGATGTGAAATAAGTTGGCCCTACTTTAGAATTTTGATAGCTGGCTTCTTCTGTTTGCTGTTAATTTGATGTGTCAACTTGGACAGGCCACAGTACCTAGATATCCAGTCAAACACCCATCTAGATGTCCCTGTGAAGCTATGTTTTAGGTGAAATTAGTGTTTAAATCAGTAGATTTGGAGTAAAATACATTGTCTGCCTCACCTAATCAGTTGAGGCCTTAAGAGAAAAAAGACTGGCGTCTCCCAACAAAGAAGGAATTCTGCCTCCAGACTGCCTTTGAGCTTGAGCATAGCATCGCTTCTTCTCTCAATCTCCCATCCTGCCCAACAGAATTCAGACTTTCCAGCCCCGCAATCCCATGAGCCAATTCCAGAAAATGAATTTCTTTCACTAGATGGATGGATGGATGGAGGGATGGATAGATAAGCATAGAAGTAGAGATATATAGATACACACACGTTTTCCTAGTTAATATTTCTTTGGAGAACCTAAATTGAAGTACATACTGAGAATGTTAGCAATGGGCTTCCTGGAGCCAACAATATAAGTGTTCGATACAAGTCAAAGGTTGAATAAACTTCCGTTGCTTAGAAGCTATTGCCTTGATTCTGAACGGAAATGCTCATCTACTGAGTGTTATTTCCTGACATGACCCTTTCCGTGAGGAGGTTTCATTTGGAGCCTTTCATTCCAGATAAGTAGTTTCTAAGACTGCCATACAGTGAGACCTACTCAGACCCGAGTGCCATCTGCAGCACATCGGTACCTACTACACAAGTGTCTGGTGCTTTCCATACATTCGCCCTTCTTCTTGACAATAATTCTGCAAGAGCACGATGTTGTAGTCATTTTAGAGATGAAGAGATTGCCCAGGTAAGCACTTTGTCCAAAGAGGTGCCTCCATCGACACTGAAAGGTTGAAGAATATTGGTATGATAAACTAATCACTTAATCAGTATGTGTTCATTGGACATGTTATGTTCCCTGAGTACACTCTGCTGCATTATGAAGGTCCAAGACAGGTCAGCAGACATATGTTTGAGATTTTCTAAAAGCCAAAAAGATGTCAGCTCTCAGTTCTTCAGAAACACCCTTCGTCAGAATGCCCTCCACACGTGCAGTTCGGCTGCAACTGTTTTCCCAGCCCCGTCTCAGCAACAGCTCTGCCTTATACGCCCCGCAGCCTGCTGACATCTCCGCACCGTGGCTTCCCACGTTAACCTCAGCGTCAACGTGTCCCTCCCACAGACTGGCTCCTGTTGGCCGGCCAGTCCTCGGAGGGTGGGTCTAGATCAGACCACAAATAACCATTGCTACTGAATACCAATAGAGTCCTATTCCAGCCATCGCCATCACTCACCAGGACTGCCACCAGGATTTCTAATGTGTCTTCTTGCTTCTGTTCTGGTTCCCCACCCCTAGAAGCCAGAATGGTCTTTCAAAGTGGAAAGTAGATCCTATTATCCCCTCCCCATGTCCCATCATACTCTGCACTTGTAATAAAATCTAAACTTCCATAGGGTTTGAGGTTTTGCACAACATGTCTCCTGGGGACTTTGAGAGGAGTCCGTTTTATCAACTCTGTTGATTTTTCTAGGTAGATAATGCAAATCATAAGTTTTATCTCTTTTCTTCCAATGCTTGAATTTTTTTTTTACCAGGTAACAATCACCAGAATGCCTCCTACTTTGTGAAATAGTAAGTGTATCCTTCTCTTATTTTCTTGTCTTAGTACTGTGTGAATTAATAACAGTGTATTCTTATTTTCTTGTCTCTGTGCTGTGTTTAGTAACAGCGTATCCTTTTCTTAGTCTCAGTCTTTAGAGGAATATATCTTCAGCTTTTTTCATTAACCACAATGTTTGTTCTAGGTTTTTGGAATTTCTTGGCTAGTCCTAGTTTTCTAAGATTTAAAAAAAAAATTATAAATAAGTGTTGAACCATCCTTATTTGCATTATAATCAAGACTACGCTAGGTCCATAAAATGAGGCAGGGAATACTACTCCTTTTCTATGATCTAGAACAACATATGTAAGTAGGCGATTAAATGGAAATTCTGGTTCTTTTCTAACATGGACAATGTGGACCCACTTGGGGGAGTGTATTACATTTACAGCTAAAAAAGATTTATCTTGGTCAAATTCAGCATTGGTTCTTTTCTGACATCTTCTACCTTGGCCAAAGGGTGCCTGGTCTTCACAGCATTGTTTTACATTAAACCAAGAGGACTCTTACTAAAGGAAAACTTTGCTTCCATTGTTGCTTAGCCCCAGTTTCAGTTCTCAATGCGCGGAAGCAGTGGAGGAGTCTAAAGCCATCTCTAGTTGAGGTAATAGTTTTTGTTTCTTTGCCGTCCATGAATTTAATTACCCCAAGGGTCAAAGACCGGAGGCAGAGGTGGGCGTGGGAGGAACAGGAGTTTGGCAAGTTACATGGGCACCGCACCCGCAGGCTCAGAGGCGGCCCCACAGCAATTTGGACAGGCTCCTCCCACCCTTTTCTTAGAGAATTTACTCTAGAAAACTTGAAATTGTACATTCTTTCTCTGACCCTTTGAGATGTAAATCTTTTCAAAAGCCTCTTGCTAGGTTTATAAGCCAAAAGGTCTTTCTCAAGGAACTGGGGACAAAACTTGGGAAGTGCCCTCAGCCATCTAGGGAGGGAGTTGCCATCCCTTCCAGGGTGCCTGGCTCCAAGTTGCAAACCTACCCCTGTCATAAAGACAGGAGAATTTTGTGTTTCCTTTGGGTAAAGCCAGTTAGCAAACACAGCTGGCCTGTGGCTTCACCCTAATCTAGGGCGTCTCCACCAGCTCACTGAGTCCTTCAAACCCCTCCTGCCCTTCGTGGCAGCGGAGGTGAGTTCAGACTGATGTCTGACACCTCCCCCCTATTGCAGCAGTCCCCAGGGTGGTTTCCCTGCAGCGGGAGGTCTGTCAGAACCAAAAATGCTTGAATGCGAAATGTGGGTGGGAAGGAGGAACGTTTGAATTCAGCATTCTGAATTGCCTTACGTTAGGGTCCCATGAAGAACAAGAGGACACTTCATTGACTCTGATTATTGAGTGTCTGGTTTTGAGTCAGATTTTCCCTCCACTGAACAACCTAATAAACTGAAGATTTATGTCAGCCTCATTACAGAGAGCCTCTAATTTGCACCCAGTCGAGACCCCCAACTTCCTGCCAACACCACCCCAAAATGGGTCCAGGAAGGAAGCTTGGTGGGACTTTAAGGTAATAAACATAGCTATGGGGTGATCAAAGGGCATCCTTTCACTTCCATCTGATGACACTTATTGGCTCTGAAAGATGGTTCTCATTCAGTGTGTTCTTTGCCTCCACCTCACTGACAACAAGCAAAATACCTTGGAAAAGAGGTTACTCTTCCACATATAAGCACATGGAGAGGAAAAACAGAGGTACCTTCAGCTACCCTTAGCCTGGAATATTGTCACTAATCTCCAGATACTCAACTCCACTTTTTGCCTTGTGATACTAAGTTTGTGAAAAGAACCCCAAAGATAGCTGGGATTTCAGCAGTTCTGAAAACAAAGCTCCACTTCTAGGTCATAGGGATGCATGTGAAATCCCTGTGCCCACCCAAATCTGCACCTTGCACATGGGGAAATGAAGTAAAACCTCCTTTCCCATGAGCATTTGTGAAGTGGGACTCACTCTTCCAGGTATCAGTCTGTAGCCAGGTGACATCCTGTGTCCTGATTGACAGTGATAATGGGGTGAATCTTGGAGTGCCCCCTTTAGTGCAGGGCTGCCCCGTGATGGCCTGATGCCCTCTCTACCCAAACACACCTCCAGCCCTTCCCTCTGGTACTTCTGCCTCCAGGTAATGCCACTTAAGCAGCTGGAAGTATGAAAGGGAGGGGCGGGGCTGAAGAAAGAGTTTCTTTAGGTCATGACCAGTCTTGCTAAGGCAGTAAGCCAAGGTAGGTTTCATAATCCCCAAAGAACCTCATCATGCCAGTGGCCTACGCTTGTCTCAGGTGGCTAGATCCATGGATGGGACCTGGCACCTTCCCCCAAGTAAGTCATGGTGTTTCATGAGCGAGAGAGAGCACAGGAGGTCAGTCCTTTTGGCAAGAGAGAAAACCACCTAATGTGTATGTTTACATATTGTGTCTCTAAAGTTCCTGTCACCCATTGCTTCGGTGGGTTTCAGTGGGTTTTCAATGAGAGGGTTCCCATAAAAGAACTTAGAAAAATGTCATGCCTGCTTATGGAGGGTACTGTTACTTTTATTCTGTGTTTACTTTGCAAATGCCTTTTGTCCCTAACTCTCAGTATAGAACTGGCATTTGTGCCCTATCTGCTGTGGCTCCGTGGACTGAGCGCCGGCCTGCGAACCAAATCACTGGTTTGATTCCCAGTCAGGGCACGTCCTGCATTGCAGGCCAGGTTGTGTGCCTGGCCCACGCATCAGGGCCATGTGAGAGGAAACCACACGTTTATGTCTCTGTCCCTCTCTTCCTTCTCCTCAAAATAAATAAATAATTTAAAAAGCAGTCTTTGTGCCACATCTCTGGTGGGAACAGAGAGAAAAATTCAACTTAACAACAGGTCAAAGGTCAAGTGTGTGATGTTTTCCTCAGTTTCCTATCTCTGACTCCCATGCTTAGTCATATATTCACTCATCAAATATTTGGTAGCCTCTGAATGTGGCAAAGTCCTGGTATCTTGAAAATGGTGTCATATTTACTTGTTGGATCTGATCTTGTAGTTACGTGGTAATTTTTTTCTTTCCTTCCCCATTGGCAGCCCCTCAGACACTAAAAAGTGTTTTCCCACTGTCTCTGAGAAAGTCAGAGGCAACTCGGAATTTGAACCCAGTCCCCTGGCTCCTCAACTGGGTCTTGCTGCTGCTAATTGTGATCTTAGGTCATCAAAACTCTAGCCTTTCTAACAGGTGCATCCACGTTCACAAATCTGGTGATAAATTTCCCCCTCCTTTCTTCCCTCTTCCATCCCTTTCTTCCCTCTCCTTTTCTCTTCCTTCAGGTAAAACAGATTTGTATGTTGTCATTTATCCCATTTATAAGCTCAGCAGAGAAATCTCTGCTGAGTATAAGTGTGCTCGTAGTCTTATTCCTGCACTTTTAAAATTCAATTGTTGAAAATGAATGAACTTCAAAATTGGCGGCTTGCAGCACTATTTACAATAGCCAAGTGCTGGAAACAGCCTAAGTGCCCATCAGTGGATGATTGGATCAAAAAACTTTGGTACATTTACACAGTGGAATACTATACAGCAGAAAGAATGAAGAAACTCCTACCTTTTGCAACAGCATGGATGGAACTAGAGGTTATCATGCTTAGTGAAATAAGCCAGGCAGTGAAAGACAAATACCATGTATTAAGATCTCACTTAATATAGGAGACTAATGAACAAAACAAACAAATGAGCAAAATAGAGTCAGAGGCATGGAAACAAGGAACATATGGACAATGATCAGAGGGGAGGGGGAAGGGGGAGAAAGAGAGAAAGACGGAGAGTTTAGTCAAGGAACTAATATAATTGACCCATGGACATGGACAACATGTGGGGATTGACTATGGGAGGGGATAGGGTAGGTGGGGCAGGGGGAACCAATGGGGGAAAAATGGGACAACTCTAATAGAACAACAATAAATGAATTTTTAAAAAACCTGACAGCTTGCATTGACTATAACATCATCTATGGAAAGACGTAGCCATTCTGTAATATTAAAGATTCACTGTTTTGTGTTTTGCATTTGACATATTGCCGAAGCCTTAGTCACATCTCACTGCAAACCCTCATGTAATCCTTTGAGGTTCAGAGCCAGAGCAGGATTAGCACCCCCTGTTTTGCAGAAGATTGAATAGACGGGGAGAGTTTTAGTGATTGATGAGCTCAGATCACACAAGTCCTGTTTGGCAAATCCCTGTCTTCTTGTGCTTTGAATACATTTTCCAAGAACAGCCTTTGAGAGGAATTGTGTTGTATTAAGCAAAACTAAACCTGCCTGCCTGTCATATAAAGCAAAGCCAGTTGATGAAGGGGAAGGGAGTTTCATCCACCACTTTCTCATCATTGAAACAAACTTGCCTGGCCATGAGCAAATGTGACGCATCCAGAAAGTTTGTCATCTGGGACCTTCCCAGGTGTGTGTGTGTGTGTGTGTGTGTGTGTGTGTGAGAGAGAGAGAGAGAGAGAGAGAGAGAGAGAGAGAGAGAAGATGGAGGTTGAAGAAGCAGAGGGATGAGTTAAAGAATGTTCTTGCCATCCAGGAAGAATGATAAGCTTTATATTTTATTTCTATTTCAACTATTCATGTTATTCACTCATCACCATTTCTTATTACAATAATTTATCAAATACATACTCTGCATCTGTTCTGTGTTTTAGGGGTCCAGCAGTACTCTCCCAGGCTATTGGGCTGGGCAGCCATATAAATGTGTAAGTGCAGCAAAGTGAAAAAGTACAATAGTACGGTGTACAAAGCAGAGCACAAAGGAGGAAGGAACTGAGTTGTGAGGTGGAGGTCAGCAAAGACCTCTCAGAGAAGATGTTTCAGCAGGAGTTATAAAGAGGAATACAGCTGAGCCCACCAGGTATTCCAGACAGAGAAAATAGCACTCACAAAGGCCTACAGGCCTGAAATGGACCAGAACATTCAGGATACCCTAATATAGCCCAAGGACAGACAGAGGGAGTAATGATGGGAGAGACTGACAGAGATCAAAGTCATGGAGATGGGTATGTCACTGGGATGCACTGATGTCATTTTTGGCTGACCGACATCTCTTCCCCTTTAGGTAATACTGAGTTTCTTTGGGGAACCACATTTTCCTCCTCCCTGTCATCTTGGATGGGCTGTCTTTCATGCCACCCTCCTAGGGGCAGGGAGTGACTCTGGCTGGCCAGTCTAAGGTTCTGTCTCCCTTGGCTACAGAGATTAGTTCCAGGCACAAGACCCAACCTAGGTCAATATGGACCATTTCTAAGATTTGGTGTATGGAAATTGGGGTAAAGAGTCCTTCTTCCTTTGGAATCTTGAACGGATTGGATTCTAAGGGTTGTAAGTAGCTCCCTGCTTCAGCTGCCAGCAAGCTGTCTGCCAAATGAGATGGGGAAGGTGAGGTCCAGATTGGAGTGGCGGAGAGCAAGAGAAAGGGAAGATGGAATCTTGCTGGTATCGCCAGGACCTGAAACTTGAGATCAGTTCCTTGGGCGTTCTCATTACCTGAGAACCACTTTAAATTGACTTATGGCTGCAGAAGTCCTGAGTGTGGCACCAAGTTAAGGACTTCAGACTTCATTATCAGGGCAGTGACAGGGTCTGTGAGAGGTTGAGGGCAACGAACAGATTTGTGCTGTAGAAAGCATGTTGACAGCAGTCTAGGGAGGGGGTGTGTAGGGAAGAGCTGTCAGTGAGCACTTACAAAGCCCGGGTGATAGTCTGGGCAAGACCAGAGGCTTTGTAAGTGGTAGGGGTTGGTAGGGGTCAGGGGACATGAACGGAAAGATTCTGTTTTGAGGAAGGTTTCATCTGTAATCAGCTGGGTAAGGTACGAGGGGAGGAAGGATTCAGGAATAAATCTTCGGTTTTTTGCATGGATTTTTAAGTTGATTCTTTGGTGGTGTTATTGTCACCCCAAAGAGGGAATCCAAGAGGAGATAACTATTGGGATAGGGGAGGTAAGTTAATTTGGGGAACTTGCTAGTGTTAAGATTTCTATGTCACATGCACAGGGAGACATCAGGTGGCTGTGAGTGAGGTCAAATTGGGTGAAAACTGTGGCGTGTCCTTTATCTGACTGTTTGGAGGCCTTCAGTGATTGTAGCCCAAGCAGTTACTTCCAACGGGCCAGGAAGACAAAACATAGTAAACAGGATAAGAAAGAGTATGTGTCCATGCAATTGTACCTTTTTAATATTTTCTCTTTTTCAAAAATATTTTATTCATTCTTTTAGAGATAGGGGAAGGGAGGGAGGAAGAAAGGGAGAGAAACATCAACGTATAGTTGCCTTTCACCTGCCTCCAGCTGGGGACCTGGCTGGAGACCTGGCTTGCAACCTGAGTATGTGCCCTGGCTGGGAATCGAACCAGTGCAACTTGGGTTCACAGGCCGGTGCTCTTTTTAGTATTTTCAGTTACAATGTTGGTTATATGTAGAATATTACTGCATGTTATACCTTATGGAGGGCAAAGAAAGCAGGATTTTACAAAAATTTAGTCTTTTATTGTGAGCTTTAGACATCTACCATGGGAAATATCTCATGTACAGGGACATGTCACGAATGATCCCAGAAAGCTAAAGGACGTGTGCTCCAGAATCATTTAGTTGCTGTTTGCATCTCTGTGAACTGTTCACCACCACCTGAAGTACCACGTGGTGGCCATTCAGGCTGAGTGTTGTAACTCTGGTCTGGTCCAGCTGTCCCTCCTTAGCCACAGGAACATGTCCCAAGACCCCCAGGGTGGGGCTGATGTTGCAGATAGTACTGAACCCTGTATGCACCATGTTTAACCTGTACACACATTCCTATGATAGTTATTTTATAGATTAGGCACAGTAAGGACAAAACAGAACAAGTATAACACTGTACTGTAAGGAAAGTTCTGTGACTGTGGTATCTCTCTCTCTCAAAATATGCATGGTACTGCACTCACTGTTCTTTGTCCTGCAATGATGTGAGATGATTAAGCACCCATGTGATAAAATGAGGTGAAGTGAATGTGCCAGACAAAAGGATGGTTCATGTCCTGAATGGGACAGAGTGGGATACTGTGAGATTTCATCACATTCCTCAGGAATGTGTGAAATTTAAAACGTATGAATTCTCTCTGGAATTTTCCATTTCATATTTGTGAGCTGTGGTCGAAATATTTTCAGTGGCCCCGGGTGCCTGAAACTGTGGGAAGGAAACACACAGATATAGGGTGGGGGGACTATTCTACTAATAGTTTAGAATTCAGAGAGATTGTGTAAAATGATGATTTATTGGGGCAAGGAAGTAAATTAAGGTTTACACCTGTGTGTCTTATACCACCTTAGAGAGCATATGTGTGTAAATCACACAACCACACAATTAGGTACGATAGATAAAAAGATAGTAGGTAGATAGGATGATATTTTAGGATACTTTAAAGAAGTCTGGTTCTTATTTAAATGAGTGGAAAGATGAAAAGGTAAAAGTGTAGCGAAGGGAGAAGGAGAGAGCAGAAAAGGAAGGGAAAGGAAAGGGAAAGGTAGCCCTCACCCCAGGGCCTTCAGCACAGCACCAGCCCGGCTGGACTTGGCCTGGCGGCAGCAGCCCCCCTCTGTGGAGAAGAAAACAAATGGCCCAGCTGTCCAGTAAGACCACCCAGTGGCCTTGTGGCAAGAGACCTGAACTCCTGGCTGCCCTGGGTGCCAACATTGCCATGGCACAGCGAGCACACGCGACGGAGAGACCCGACCACCTTCCGTGTGCTTACCCGCCTAGCCCACCCAGCCCACCGGAGACACGTACTGGTTAAGCTCGGGCTTCAGCCCAGTACTGCCAGGGCCCTGGGGGAAGCAAGGCCTCCTTGTCGCCTCTGGAAGCTCAAGGGCCTGTCTTTATTGTTCCCTTGCTTGAGCCTGAAGCCCCCGCTGCACGGAGCATACCTCAGTGGGCAAGGCCTTCCTCGCTGGTGCCTCCGTTTGCTTATCTGCAGAGGGGAGGTGACAGTTGCAGCCGCCTTGCAGACCTGCAGCAAAGAGGAGGTGATTGCGAGTGGGGGACAAGCCCCAAGACCGGAGGCCAGCTCATCGTAATCACTGTTACTTGTGCTTGTTTTTAATCGTCGTCATCAAAAAGAAATGGACTTTCCCTTGGAATTTTCATCTTGTCCGCCTGGCTGAAACTGCTCGCAGGGCCCTAAGAAAAAGCCCCATGGCAGCCACAGATGCCTGGGCCGGCCTCAGCTGGGCTCTAGTGAGTAAAACTTTTGACATCTTGACCTTCGAGCCCTCTGGGATGCTCGGGAGCTGAGAGGAGAAATAGAACATCCTCTGGACTTGGGCTAAGTGTGGTTGTAGTTCTTACTGATGGGAAAATGCTTTTGCACATGGTCACAGGCTCCACTTTGATGTACCACCCAAGCAATGCCTGTGGGAGCCCTTCCTCAAATGCCGCTGCTATGTGGGTGACTGTGTGCAGTGTTTGACGCTGGTGACCATGGGTGGTCCAGAGGATGCCGGAAGGGCAAGTGCATGGTAAACTGTAAAGAATGGAAAGCATGCTTCATTCCTTTCCAAGGCACCAAGACCCATGTGGATGAAGCAGGCTGGCTTAGGACTCTCATATGGAGCATTATAAACACAGAGCTGATGAAAGTGCAGGCTGGAATGAACCACTCAAGAGTTCAACCGGGAGGAGCCGTCAAGAATGTGTCATACGTACCCAGCTGGTGTCGGGCCGAGATGCTTGGATGACACATGCTCGTCCCTCTGAACGGGGCCTTCTTTTCCTTAGCAATATGATGTAGGAACTTCTGCGGCTTGCCCACAGGCACACGGAGCTAGCAGGTGGCTCCCTGAGGGTCCTACCATCAGTGCTATCATCCTGGTTGGCTTCCCTGGTTGGTTTCCTCAGCTCCGAGTCGCCATTCCTGCACCATGCCAGTTGTCTGCTGATTCAGCCCGCCATGGCATCACCCAGGTCAGCATCTGTCCGCAGGGCCCAGCGCCAGCTACCTTCCGTTGTGCCTGTGAAAGGATTCTGTGACCCAGTCCCTTTCTGTGCACTTCAGAAGACAGAGCGAGCACATCCAAATGTGTTAGAGCCATGAGTTGCCTAACTAATGATTCAGACCTTCTGGCAAGAGTCCCAGAGTGAGAATTCAACGGAGAGCCATTTCCCAGTTCCCTGATGGAAAAGCCCTGCGGAAGAGGGACCAGCTGAGCTTCGGGGGCTGGCAGGTTGTGAGAAGGGTGCTCCAAACTGGGAACCAAAACACCGAGGCCGCAGTGTGCAGGGTGGTGTGTGGGACTGAGACAGGGGTGAGGCCGGGTGACAGGAGTAGGAAGTTTCAGGAAATTAAATCACCCTCCCTTGATCCTAGCCGTCCTTCCTTGTGCATCAGAGTCCACCTGTGCATCCCAGCACCTCCTTTGGAAAGGCAGCTGGGCTGTGGTGCAAGGACCTGCGTCAAGTCAGAGGGCGACCCGAGAGAGCTGGACGCCGCCTTTGGTCGCCGTTGCGGCGAGGGCCACGGGAGGGCCGGGCCCGGGAGACTCTCGTTTCCATACTCACTCTCTCTCGGCGTCCACCAGCAACACCACCCGGCACCCAGCCGGCTGCTTTCCGCAGTGGCCTTCGCAGGTTGCTTTCTGCTTCAGGACAGCCAGCCAACATTCAGCCCTTTCAGCTTTCACTTGCATTGTCTTCAAACATTTCCCCAGTGAAAGAGGCAAAGGGAAGAATGGCCTTTCTCAGTATCTCTCCCCACCAAAAATCCACACAGGCCTTCTTCTGCTTACTGATCAGATTCCACGTTCTCACCTTCTGGCAGGTCCCGGTAGAATCAGAGGTAAGGCTTCCATGTATATGTCCCTGCTAGACTGCGAGCTCTCCTCACAGGCTCATTCGTCTCTGCACCCCAGTGCTTCAGAGTGGCCAGCGGCTATGAAGAGTTCAACAAGTAGAAAAAGACAAGACCCCCAAAGAGTGCCTAGGTATTGTCCTGAAATTCTTCCTGAGACAGAGCAGATCATGAATGAAGTGATGAATGAATGCATGCTTACTCCACCCATCACAGCACCATTAAACTCTTTAAGTATAGGTAACAGCTCCTTTAATTGAAAAAAAAAATATTGGACGTCCCATTCAATCATCAGGTCTTTTCCACAGTGGCTGTGAGCAAGGTCTCAAGGCCGAGCAGGGTGGATTTGCTGGTGAGGAGGGTGATTAAGGTGCAGAGTTCCAGGGGTGTACTGGGAGCCCAGAGGTCCTGCTGCAAAGGGAAGGGTCTGACGTGTCTTGGGCTCGGAAGGGAGGGGCCCAGGGTCCAGGGAAGTGCACCAAGTAGGAAGACAAAAGTGCACAAATGACACTGCCTCCTCGTTTGACCTGTAAGTAATCAAGTTGCACAATTATGCCACATTCAATCAAGAGATCCTGTCTTTATCCTTAGAAAATGGTTTCTTCCCCCAAAATAGAGACTTAAGCGATTGTTCTAGAGGTCTTTGTGCACATCTGGCTGAAATCTTCCCTGTCCACCCCCCATCTCCACCCCCACCCCCAAAAAAAAGGGGAAGAGAGAAGGAGCATCTAACATCAAATGGGGACCAGTAGAAGGAAATGAGCATTAATACTACATGGGTAATTAGAAAAACATGTTTTACAAATTCAGCTGTCAAGTAATTGAAGTATTGTCTTTTTAAAAATTCCCCTAGTTCCCTGAAAAGTAACCAGAATAAAAGGACAAACTGGTGGTCTTTTCTAGAGAACTACTGTATCAATATAAACTTTGGGAAACATATATGCCATGTGCCTGCTCAGCTTCCCTGTGACAGGGCCATTATCTTTCTTTTCTGGCTTTGTCCCTCCCTTCCTTCCTTCCTTCCTTCCTTCCTTCCTTCCTTCCTTCCTTCCTTCCTTCCTTCCTTCCTTCCTTCCTTTTCTTCCTCTTCTTCCTTCTTTCTTCTTCTTCTCCTCCTCCTTCAGAGAAGACACAAACTAAGACTGATTTCCAAGTTCTTGGAATTTACCTTAGTCTTTCTTTGTTTAGGTCTTTGGCTTAGAGGACAGGCTCTCATCTCATAAAGGGTCCCTACTGTTTCCTGCAAGAGGCCCCTGACGTATTATGCCCACTGAGCATTGTGGGCCCGCAAAGAAAGGATGCATCACAAACACACCTGAAGAAGCCAGGCTAAATAGCATAGTATTAACTCATTGAAAAGGTACCTTTTGCCACTTTCATAGTCAACAAATGTTAAAAGTGTGTTTTTGAGCTGTAATTGACATAGTGTATTAGTTTCATGTGTATAACATAATGATTCCATATTAGCCTATATTGAAAATTATCATCACAGTAAGTCTAGTTAACATAAGAACTTTTTTTTTTAATTTTATTGTTGTTGTATTACATCCATCCCCTTTTTGCTCCCCTCTGTCCCCCTCCCCACCCACCCATTCCCCCCACATAAGAACTTTTAAGATCTATACTCTCTTAGCAACTTTCAGATATACCTTACTTTTCTTTGGACCTTCGTAACCTCGATCACCAACTCAGAAACTAACTAAAACTAATTAATCTCTTCCAAATTTGTCCCAGTATTTACAAGGACACAGCATCCACTGACATTGCATTTAGGTTGACTGCGAATTCTGCCAAGAAAAGACAAAGAGTGGGATGGTGTCTTCACAGATGTCTCCTTTGGCTAACCCTAATCCTCACCATCATCCTAACCCTCACCATCTCATTCTCACCCTAACCCTCACCTTGTCCCTAGCTCCCCTCCCCCAAGGCATGCACTCATCTCTGCTTCCTTCTGGGAGCCTCCCCTTAGCTCTCATTCAGCTCCCTGTTATCAAGATAACAATATCCACAATATAGTAATACCCTCTTTCCATTTTTGTACCAGAGTCTTGCAATATTTCATATAACTATGTACTTTTTTTTTTATCTCTAACCAAAGTGCAGAGTCCTTGCAGATCAGAGACTCTGCTTACATAGTACCTCTACTGGGACCTTGCTTGATCCTGGTGTAGAATTTGTCCTAAGCAGTTAGAAAGTAATGGTTGAGCCCTGGCTGATAGCACAGTGGATAGGTGCTGTCCTGCGAACCCAAAGGTTGCTGGTTCAATTCCCAGCCAGGGCACATAACCAGGTTGCAAACCAGGTCTCCAGGCAGATCCGTAGCTAGAGGCAGGTGAAAGGCAACCATACATGGATGTTTCTCTCCCCCTCTGCCTCTCTCCCTTCCTCTTTCTCTGGAAATAATAAACTTAAAAATCTTACCAAAAAAATTTATTAAAGAAAAGAAAAAGTAATTAATGATTGATAGATGGTTGTAGATGGAGCCCGCTTAGCATCTCTATCTTCAGTGAAAATTATTCAAACACAATGTCTTCTGGAACCCCTAAGAGAAAAGAGTAGAATTTGCACCAAAAATGTGCCCCCCAAAAGTAGATGCGTAAGAAATTTTCCAGGTTTCTCACTTGGTTTTGTTTCCTTCCCTGGACTATGTCATTGACACCCAGAGAGCCAAGAAGTTTTCCTAGGGCCCACACACACATGGGCACACACACTGGTGTGACTCCCATAGGGAGAAGCCTTAGTGTCATAAATGCTTCACCAAAGGCCAATTTCCGAAGGGTTCACCCACCTCTGTGATGTCCCTTGGTTGCCTTCAGATGGCCAGCTCCTGCCCGCCAGCACCCGCCCCCATCACTCCTCCTCCATCCCATCCGCTTCTGCCAGCAGTTGGCTGTGTGAGTCAGTAGATCCCCGATTGAAAGACACCTTTGTTTTTTCTCTTCATGATCCTAAGTACATTTGTTTTTTTATTTTTCAATCACAGTTGACATTCAGGTGTGCAAGGTACTGGTTAGATAGTCATATTCTTTACCCAAGCAACCCCTTTGTTTCTGATTTTGATTCCAACTACCTGTTGGCATCACATTAGTTATTCTCAGTCTAGGTAACAACTCTCCTCCCACCATCGTGGTATCTTGAAAGGATGTGGTGCCTTCCCTGAGGGTGTCACTTGCACTGCCGCGTGACTGAATGCAGAGCAATGAAGCGCTCAGGCCAGAGTCCAACCACCGAGCCCGCATCCTGGCTTTGCTCTGTATTGCTTGTGTGACCTTGGGCAAGTTTTGTGTCTTCTCTCCGTCTTGGTTTCCGCACCTGGATTTGTTTGGACACTTAGATGATCCCCATAAAGTACAGTACCTGGTAACTAAACGTTCAGTGGATATTAGTTATTATTAGTGATCCTTCCTGTCTAGGTCACGAAGGTGGGCCAGCCACCTGGAGTTCTGGATACACTCTCTGTACTCCGAATTTGGAGCTTCCACTCTGAAACAGAAGCATTTGCTCCATCTTATGGGCCTGTGGGAGGTAGATACTGCTTCCCCCTGCATGGCTGTATGTGGAACAACAGCAACCAGTCCGCTATGTGGTGAAGCTGGGACAGGAAGCAATGAGTGTGGACCAGGACCACTAACCTGCCCAAGTTCACACAGACATCAGTACCCCAGGACACCTTCTGTAACAATGTGCCAGAAGTCCGCATCTGTTTCCCCTTTCTTTGTTACTTCCTTTTCAGGAGAGCACTAGTAAAAGTCAGTCATGTGACCAGACCGCAAGTCCAGCCCAGTGCTTGGAACTGGGTAGTAACTTGGGAATGTATACTGTGGTCAACACAACCTGGGAGAACAACGTGATGATTCACTACTTGAAGTAGATGTCCAGAAATTTTCTTATTTCTGATTCTGAGACATGCTGCCTGGAGAATGTTTGGGAAGTTACACCTTTCTTGGATTGGGATTTTGGATTTTTCCCAGGATAAACTCAACTCGACTATCAGAGGATGTCTAAAAGCTCTCCAAGAGCCACCTGCGAATGGTAGATGAATGCAAGGGGTAAATAAAATCTTTTCCTGATGTGGTAACTTTTCAAACCTGTCATTCTGTGTTTCTATGATAAACCAATTCACAAAGCAGTTGGATGACTTTCTGGCGTCCAAAACAAAGAAAATTCAGGAGAATTCTACGGGAGAAGGGAAGACTTCTTAGCATGGATTCACTTTCAGGGCAGGATAACTTCAGAGAGGAATCATTTTGTTAAAAGTTCCTGAGATGAGTTAAGATGGCAAAGTACAGACCCCAAGTTATCCTGAGAACCCCCCATAAAGATATCAGTGAGTTGACAATGCTCATTCAAGTCCTCTGGAATCTTGATTCCTCAGAATAACACACATTTGTCTCATCTCAGGAGAAGCCCCTGATAATCCTAATACAAATATTTCTTTTTTCATTGAAATTAACACATAACATTACGTAAATTTTGGGTGTGCAGCATGCGAATTTTGTATATTTATATGTTGCAATATGCTTGCTGTTGTAATGATAATTATCACCTCTATCACATTACACAATTACCTTTTCTTTTTAGTGCTCAAAATAATTAGGTTCTAGTCTCTTAGCAAATTTGATGATTGTAATACAAGGTTCTCTGTATTCACTGTATTGTGCATTAAATCATTAGGGCTTATTTACTATGCATTGCACCCTTAAACAAGATCTCTTCTAATATCAGTATCTCTGAAGGCCTTCTTTACACGTGAGAGACTAACTCTTGTTAATGAGAGAATGGTAGTAAGAGAATAGCTCTCAATAATTCATAAATAAGTCGTTTTACACACATTACCTCATTTTATTCTCACAACACTTAAATCATAGCAGATGTCAATTTATCCCAACATCTATACATGAGAAGACAGGACAAAGAGGGGTCAGTAGGCATGACAAGGAATGAACAGCTGCTCATTTATTTATCCATTCATCCAACAACCACTGGTTAGTAATTACATGCACCAAACTCTGAGAGGTTATACCAATAAAACTGAATTTTTATGAAACCTACAAGATCTATTCTAAACATATAGCCAATGTCAATATAATTAAACTGTTTGCGTGGCCTATATGTTTGGGACAGACCTCGTATAGCTTCATAAACATGACTGACAGTTAATGAGGTAATAACAATACAATAAGATAAAGGTTGTGACATGGATCTCTGAGGTCCAAGAGCAGAGGACCCGACCTTAAAGGTTGGAAAAAGCCTCCTTCGGGAACTTACATTGAGCTGAGACATCCGGGATGAGGCTGGAGAGTGAGAATGAGTGCCACCCCCAAGCAGGGAGAGAGCATCATGCTCTCAAG
This sequence comes from Noctilio leporinus, assembly GCA_004026585.1. Taxonomy (NCBI): domain Eukaryota; kingdom Metazoa; phylum Chordata; class Mammalia; order Chiroptera; family Noctilionidae; genus Noctilio; species Noctilio leporinus. Next base: position 194,166 of record PVIW01001811.1, on the reverse strand, counting down.
GGCCAGAGTTGAGTGAAGACTTACCAGGATGCCAACAGGATCTGGGCATGGTGAGTGTAGAATGCAAGATGGGCAAGGCAAGAGATGAGGCTGGAGAGTTAGACAAAGGACCAAAGTTACGTAGACCTTGTCATTTATTTTAAGGGCAGTGGAAGACAAACAAGGGCAGCATAGAAAACCGGGGTAGTAAAATGTTTTGGAGGTCTAGGGCCAGGGAGCATTTCAGGAATATAATCAATCACATCATTCCTACAAAGACACCCGAGAATACAGAAAGAGAACTGAGAATAGGCCATTTGATGACCTTACCGTTTTCTGCTTGGTGGAAGAGGTGGAATAGAAGCAAAGGGTATCTAGACTATGGTTTGAAAGTTCGGTTCCAAGACTGTTAGAGTCTAAGAAAAGTTTTTCAAGACAGAAAAATTCAAACAGGTTTGAAAGCACAGAAGCAAAGTTAAATCTAAAAGCATAAATTAAAGATGCCATGAAGTCATTAAAGATTAAGGAAGTGGAAATACACAGTATGGTGACTATAGTTAATAATGCTGTATTGCATATTTGAAAGTTGCTGAAAGAGTAGATTTTAAAAGTTTTCATCACTGGAAAAATTGTCATTATGTATGGTGATAGATGTTAACTAGACCTATTGTGGGGGTCATTTTTCAAATATCAAGCCATTATGTTGCATGCCTGAAACTAATATACTGGTATATGTCCATTATATTTCAATAATAAAAAAGATTAAAGAAGCAGGACTCATGAGAAGAGTGATAATGAAATGCTTGGGTGAACAAAAAGGCCAAGAAAAATATCCATATTCATATTTTTAAAGCCCAAGTACCAAGGCCAGCCCTACTCATTGCCATCTCCCTTGCTCTTTCACCTGTAATAATACTCCTGAAAAACTTTGTCATTTTATCACTTGGTCTGTCTATAGGAGGACACTTTTATATTTGACCCAACTCATGGAGCTTTCTTTTTTCAATGATGTTAAAAATTAAGTCACGTATCCTTAAAACAACATAGAAAATAAAGTCTGGCCAATGAATATACTCTCGTCCACTCCCTTGAAAAGGGAAACTGCTCAAATACAATCTCTGGGTGTGGAAAGGCCTCCAGCATTTAAACTGAGATGAGTCAGGCTGTTTCCTTTCATCATTGTCCTCACATCTTTCACCAGGGCATCATCAATCTTTCTTCAAAAAGCAGAGACCTGTCCCAAGTGTTGTCAAGGAAGGCAAGCCACCCAGTTCACCTTCTCCATGCCAAAAATGCAACGATAACAAAAAATGTCAGCAATGTGGTTTTTCTTCGACATTTCAAAGGATTATGGAGTTTGCACCTTGGAAGATCCCATCTCAGAGTATTCAGAACTTCATAGACTTCTGAGTGTGGATTCTTACACTGCTGCAGTGGAAAAGTAGAGGAAAAACTAATGCCTTACACAGGCCACCAGCAAAAGGTATTGGAAATAAAATTGATCCATCTTCTGATGCTGCAGAGCTCTGAGAAGCCATCCAGAGGACGTGCTTAATATTTTAAATATCTTAAACATACCCAAGCATTGGACCAAGACCCAACAATGGCACAAAGATTAACACCTGCTTCTAAGGTAAATACCACGAGTGCATATCAACAAAATAGAGGCCACCTGAGAAAAAGATTCAGGTTGTCTTAGTTGAGCACAAGCTTAAGATGAGCCAGCATTGCTACTAGCGAAATCTAATGCCACTTTGGACATACTAAAGAAGAGTAGCGTTCTCATTGAGAGCGGAAATTCTTTCCAATACCCTTTGCAGAGCATCCCCTCCTGAAGCTCGAGTCCAGCTTACGTCCAGCCACAACTGGAGTGAGAGCAGAGGCAGGCCAGCCATGACCGCGTTTGCCTACCCACGCGCAGTGTTCACAGCGTGCATGTCTTCAACACACCCTTGGATGTTGATTTTGATCCCCATTCACAGCCATCCTAGGAGGTAAAGGTGATTATATCGGTGTTCATGAATGCGATGTCAGCAATGGGGCACATTCAGTGCCCTGAACAAGGTGACATGGTCACTAAGTGGCAGAGAGCCAGGTCACTTGCATGCTTTCATCTGCAGCGTCCTGTGGCCACCGAGGTGTTCAACCCCAGGGGAAAGACACGTTGGTGCATGTTAACACTCCTCAAAGGCTACAAGGACCATTGTGTGAGGACAGAGTTAGACTAATTAGATGTCCTCTTGAATGAAAGCAGGTAGATGTTAATAGCGCTGGGTGCCAGCACAGGCTGGATGACTGTCCTTGAAGGAGCAGTCAAAGAAGGAGCATGTAAGGCAAAGCCCATAAGCCAGTAAAACTGAAAGGGATCCCAAAACTAGACTTTATTTCCTCATAAATCTTAGATTTAAAAAAACACCGGAAAAAATTCATGAATGAGAGTTTGTGCAAATTTTTCCTTTGCTCTTGCTTTTTAAAGAATTCTTTCTCAATTTTCATTCTAAAAGCAGAAGTGGAAAGACTGACTGGGAGGCTCTGCCGTACCAGTGACTCTGGTCTCAGAACTGCTGACAGTGCCATCGCCTAAAACTGGAGGGTTGCATCAGCAACACCCTTAGCAGAGCCCAGCACCCACAGTGGTGCCGCATGAATGAGGGCACGGAGGCAAGGGTGAGAGGCCAGTCTTTTCCCACGATCATATCTGAATCTAGCGGCACTTGATCTTTCCACTCTCTTAAACTGTATTCTAACCCTTCAGAATATCATCGAAATAACCAAGTCAGTGTTGGCTCTTTCTACCTATTCCCTGTAACAGAGGCGTCATAGAAATAGGAGCAAACTGGCAGTCAGAAACTTCGCTTCTAATACCTGTCCCGCTGGGTGCTACCTGGCTGGCCCTGGGCAAACTCACTTGCGGGTTGACCTCGGGCAGTGGGCTTATGAGCATACTATATACCCTACAAGGCAGATTAAAAGCAAACGCTGTCGCATTTCAGAAACCTGCTTTTAAAAGCACCTCCCTGCCCCAAAGATGTCTCACCTTGAGTGTCTTACTAAATTCCTCTAACTTCAGTTCCTTCATTGGCTGGTTATAATTATAGATAGGAACATGCACATCAGCTTTTTTACTTAATTTAGCAATGGAGAGAGTCACTAGTCATAACCTATGTATTTTCAGAAGGTGAATTCCAAAGAGTTCCAACAAAATTAGATGGAATTCAATGAGGAGCTATCCGAAGACAGATGGGGGCTGGGTCAGGAAAGATGGGACATTGAAATGAAATTCCTGACACTACAAGAATGTATCACCCCAATGAGGAAGGAAGGGCTTTTCCAAGGGAAAAGTGAGAGATGGGACAGGTAACCAAGACCTTTTCAAAAGAGGGGCATGAATCTCCCAGAACAGAGCCAGAAAACTATACCCAGAAAGAACTAAAAAATGTGTGTGTGTGTGTGTAAAGCAAGGGAAGGTGACTGCCTCATTTGTGTTTTTATGCCTTGCTTGTTTATTTCAAGACTTAGGCCTGATTCCTTGGGAATAATAGTGTTATATTAACTTTCATGACAGAGAAACCTGAGTTCTTCAGGACCTGCTTTGATTTCCCTCCATTTCCATCAGTAATACAAACTGAGTATGCTCTGCATTAGACACTGCTCCCTTTTATACTGGAGAGATGTAATCTCTTCTGTCAGTCGGTTGATAGTCCAATAAGATGATAGTGGTGCAAATATAATACCAAAATAATTGTAGTACTAGAGATGAATACAAAATCTAGAGAAAACCTGGCTTTAAAAATACCCAAACCTGCCTGGGGCAAGGTGGTCTAGAGGAGGAGTTACAGAGAGACTATCATTTAGACTGAAACAGCTCGGTCACTGAAATGCTGTACAAACTGGAAAGGATAATAAAGATAGCAAGAACATGCAGTAACTTCCTGTCATTTTGAATGAGTTCAGCTCTGTTAGCCCTAGTGAATGCTTTTAGTTTGCCAAAAAAAAAAAAAAAAAAATTACTAAGATTTCATAATGCCTGGCAAATTTTGCAGACAGACAACCAGGGAAATTTCTGAAGACTAAAAATTAATCGGTGTGATTTAGATTTTTGGTTTGAAGAGGAAGGATTCATTGAAAGACAATGTTATGACTTGTCTGAGAGAAAGGGCTTGGAATTCGACTGCCAGAGTAGAGTTTTGGCTTTGCCCCTTACTGTCATGTTACCTCAGCCAAGTCCCTGAGCATCTGTACTCTTTGGTTTGCCCATCTTTGAAATGGGAGACTAAGAGGGTACATTCAGAAACTAGCGAGGATTACTACCTGGAATGTGCTTACAAGGACATGCAGCCCATGGCAGGTTCTCTGTAAGTGAGAGCTGTTTTATAATTCCAAACTACAGACCTAAGTGGCTGTCCTCAAAAACATAAAAGTCCAAAATTAAAGGTTTAGAAGACTCGTAGCACAGAAAAGAAAGCGGTGATCATTTTGCACTAGGACAGGCTTGCCTAATACCAGGTTGAATCAGAGTCCCAGCCATTTCCTATTTGGGCTCAATCGTAACCTCAAGTTTGCTGAAAGCATTTCTTTGGTAAAGCAAGCTATTAGCTCTAAGATGCCCACCTCCTAGGGAACCATGAAAAATGAAATGATGACTCTCAGCATGGGTACAAAGGTGATAGCAGCCAACTTTCACTGAACGCTTTTGATGTATGTAGCTAGAATCATACGTGCATTACTGTGCTTTGTTTCTAAAGACCTAGAGTAATGGAAGTGAGCACACCATTCTCAGAGGTTGTTTGCAACATAGGCATCTTATGTCTTGCTGGTCATTCTAACCAAGAACCAGAGTCCTATCTTTTTTGTTCATTCAGTGTAATATTTGTTGAGTTATTTCCATGTTCCGGGCATGGCTTTAGGTGCTACCGATAAAACATTGAATAAATGAGATACTTTTCTCTTGGGTGTAACCTTTTCTTGGGGAGGGGAAAGAAGAAAAGGGATATTAAATACCTCAATTAGGAATATGACAATGTTTAAAAACTTAGGAACAAATCCACATCTTTAATAAAAATAAAATCAATGGCAGCCACCATTCCAGTGTCTGCTTTGTATCAGGAATTTTACAACTATTGGTCGGCATTTTAAATCTGATCTAAACATGTTCATTGATTCAGCAAGTATCTAAATTCCAACTCTATGTCAGGCATTGAATACTCAGAAGAAAAGAAACAATAAATTGAGTCTCTGAGAGGGCAAGTGTTGTCTCCAAGATCCAAATAAGTAGTAAATGGTGAGCCTGGCATTTGAAAACAAATATGTCAGTTGGGAAGTTATTGAAGTTATCTTGGTGGCAGGGACAGGAGTCATAGCAGAAAAGGGGTCAGCCTCTCTCTGAAGGTGAAGGTGGCGTGATTTCCTCACAGGGCACATGGGAGAAGGAGAAGAACCGAGGGCAAGTCCCTGACTCAGAGGTTTTTGGCGCATGCAATGCAAGCAGGCCCGGGGAGCTGCCTGAAAAGCTGGTTCGGGGAGGCAATGAGAGACTCGTTTTGAACGTGTCAGCCGGCAATACCCGGACGCGCAACTGTTGAGTGCGCAGTCTGGTGTGGAGCCCAGGGTGAGGAGAGCAGCGTGGTGGACGCGGGGGCGCCGACAGGTGGTGCAGCATCCCTGTGGCCCGGCGCACGGGCCCCACGTTGCCTCGGGTGTAGCAACAGCTGCCTACGGGCCATGGAGGGCAACAGCCGACCCTGTGTTCAGCCTCCAGTAGAGGACACGGACCGCTTGCTTTTGTGGTGAGAAGAGGTTATGGCCAGGCTCATGGACGCCACCAGCTTCACTTCTGCCGTCATCGATTTGCTTTCTAGTTTGCGATTTGTTTAGAAGACGTAACTCTTTTTAAAGACTTGGGGGAATACTGGGCAGTGGCTCTTAAACTGTAGGGTGCATAAGAATAACCTATAGGTCAAGAGCTTGTTTAAAATGTTATTCCTAGGCCTCAGTCCTAATGATGTTTTATTAAATAGACTGTGAATGAGGCATAGGAAACACTTTTTTCTTTCAAACATCCTGGGTAAATATATTCTTAAGTCTCACTTTTCGGAACAGTGGTTTTTCTCTCCCTCTGCCTTTGTGTTAAGCTCTTACTTTAGTGCTCCTGTGATGAGGGGCTGGGCCATTCTGAACCTCTGCATTTTATTAGAGGTCTCCCAGGTCCCCTTTGGACATAGAAGGGCTCCACTGGGTGCTAAATGGGCCGTTTTCTGGCCCAGTTGACCCCGGCATCATCTGGGTATCACCTGGGTATCGGAGTGAGCAAGACAGATGTCCCCACCAATGTGCAATATTTACAAAAGGAATGAAGACAAGCTTTCCTCCCTGCTACTCTTAGGGCACTTCAGCTGGACCAAGAACCTAAAAGAAGGCCAGTGTGGGGAGAAGCAGGGGTTGGGGTGACATCTATAAAGGGGGAGCCACACATCCTCCTCACTCAGACCCTTTGCAGGAAGATGGAAAGCAATGAAGCTTTCTAACCCTGAGCCTGGTAGGAGGGCTTTAAGGGAAACCCAAAAAGAGCTTTGACACCTGTTTCTTGCAGTCAGGAGATGCAGAGAAGTGGGGCTTGACTCCCATCCAAGAAGGCAGAAGCTGACAGCAGTCCGAGTCTGAGCACACCCAAGGTCAGGGAGAGAGACCAGGAGTGGGCAGTAGAGACAGAACATTTGCCACACCGAGGTGAGCTCACGCTCTGTGAGTCCGTAGGGCCAAGGCAAGCGTACAGATGTCCGGTGGACACCTGTGGGACACACCGGAGGGTCGTCACCCGTGGAGTGACCCTGTGAAGGTCACAAGCACTCCCCTCCCCAAAGAGAGAAACATCCTTTCAGATCAGGGAAAATGTACCTGCTAGGGCATCATTTATAACTTCTCCTTGAAGATAACCCTCAGCCCTGCCCCCATAAGTCAATCAGGTTTTGGCTTCTCCTAATAAAAAATGAAATTGCTTCTTTGAGACAGAACACACACAGGTAGGCATCTCTTCGTCAAGATGCACAGATACACTTCCTCTGAGGAGCTAGTCTTCTCCATCAAATAAATGCATGAGATGACTGCCCTTTCCAACCGCTGTCGCCAGGAGCAGAGGCTAACCCACACTTGAAGTCAGCTTGGATCGAGGACATGGAAGGTGAATGGCAACTGCTGTGACAAGGGCCGATGACAGCTTTGGTGACAAGGGAGGGTGGGGATGGAGCTGAGATGGGCGGAAGTCAGAGTGAAAAGGTCTAATGCCATAGAAATTGGACTATTAACCCAAAGCCAACTGCAGCCAGCTCGCACCTCTGCGTAACACTTGCCAAGCAGTGTGTCTTACAGGCAAGCAGTTCTCTGCCGCACCCTCGCACTCCTTAGACAGGGAAGTCAGCCACTGTTCAGTTACCAAGGCAGTTTATTGTAGGTTTATGGGTAAGTAGTTACTTGAGGAAACAAGGAAGCATAACATGCATTGAAAGCAAACGCTGACAGTCCAGTACCAGGGACATCTGAAGATTGTCTGTTGGTAGCTCGATCTCGGGTTGCAGATGATCAGACCTTGCTTCCCCTGACGATTACTACCATATGAGGTTTTTACCAAGGACATCATTTCATTAAGAAGGAGTTTTACAAACAGTAGTGTGCTGGGGTGAATGGGCTCTCAAAAAAAAAAACAAAACACCCAAAAAAATCCTCAATAAACCAAAAACCCTGATTTGTTGTGTTTGCCAATTCCCATGGTGTAAAGAACCCCACTATAGCCAGTTTCAAGGATGGCAGTATTGAATAACAACCAGAAGGAAAACCTTCTAAAACTTTAACAGTCAGCTCCCGCAAACTAGTGCCAGCTCATTCCAGCACACTGCTGCTTGTAACTTCACAAAGATCCATTCCACCACGTTTCCATAAATATGTAATACAATGTCAATTTCCTGAGAAGATACATAAATGCAAGAGGAACAAGGCCCTGCAGCTCCTCAGCAGATGTTGAGAAAAACACCTAAGAAATCGCTGGCCCTCAAGTTCATCCTGTCTCAGAGCAATTTCTGTTGTGCACAATACAAATATATTTAAATTAGCTTTATAACAGATACTATTAACATAATGTAGCTTTTTACAAATACCCACAAATATTTTAAATGCATTTAACATGTAATCATGCATAGACAGTTTTCAACAAGACTCCGTAAGTAGCATATTAACAGTCTCAAACTTCAGGTCACTATCCATCAGACTGAGTTTTCAACCGTCTGACCAAGACAGGCCCTTCAAGGTGAGGATGGGGACTTGGTTGGAGTAAAACCCGTGCAACACCACTGTGTGCCCTGCTCCAGGCAGGGCAGGAAAATGAAGTTTGCCAGGAAAGGAAAGATCGGTTTTGATTTCCCTCTACCCACCTTGAGTTGAAAGGGAATGCACCTCCTGAAAATTGGAGCTGTTGGACTTTATCAGCTTATAACATGATGGCAGAAGTACCAACTCCAAGTCTGAGACGGTGATACAGGGGAAGCCCACTGGCCTTGGTAATCACTAGTTCTGTGGGTTGAGACAAGTTGCCTACACTCCACCTGCCTTCGTCTTCTCACTGTTAAGATAGTGTCCCAAAAATACCTGTCCCGTGAACTGTATGGAGTCGCCACGTGACATGTGAAAGCACTTTGTTAACTGTGGAGACCCAGCTAACTACATGACATCATTCCATGACATTAGCACTCTTAGTGCCAATTTCTGGGGTGAGATCCCATGCTTACTAATGCTTACTCCATCTCTACTGTTGATGGTGTTTGGACGCCCACACGAATGAGTTCTTGAGAAGCTCTGTGTGGAGGCACGGGTGAGCCCTGGCTCTCTGAAGCACCCTGCATCCTGGGCATGAGGAAATCAAAGGAAATTCCAGAATAAAGTGCACTCCATTCCGTGCCACCTGTGCCTCTGTCCTACTGGTTCTCTGGAGTGTTCTCTATCCCCTAGTAGCATCCCATCGAACGTGGGGTGTTGTTGGCATGCCTGTGGCCACCCTAGCAGACTTGACTACTTTCTGTTGCGAGGGTCTCAGAAGATGGAAGTATGGGGGAAATAAAGTGAAACAGCTCAAGAATATGAGAACAAGACCAGGCTACTGTGCTGGATCCTTGTAGCATCCCGTGTGAATAAGACCTTATTTTTCCACCCAGGGATTCAACAATTAGACAAAGACTTCTGCCCCTTAGCCACCCATGTTCATTCCACCATGGATTAGTAGTGTCTTTGCCAAGCCAGTATCAGAGGTAACCAAATGCCCTTGGCCCTTCCTCTGAGTCTCCTTCAGATAAGCATGAGAGATGAAAGTTCATATGCAGAGGAGTTACGTTTGTTGGGTTGATTTGGGTACCCAGACAAGCTGTAGACGATGAAAATCTGCCTCTTCCAACCCACCCACCAGCACCTTCACATACGTGGAAGAGGGTGAAGAGGCCAAATCAAGGCTCTAGGCAATGAATTGAGGATTGGCTAGCAGTAAGATCCCCCAGTACGTATTATTCTTTAGAACCTGGTAATCACCGTTGATGGCCAAGTCTATTACATCTCCAGCATGTAACTCATAGATCCCTCCTACAGATTGGATCATAGTCTTATCTGTTAAAGTTTGTATAACATGTTCGTTTTTGTAGAGCCGCACCTCAAACGGAGCTACTTCCTTGTAGGTTGTATTGGGGGTCACTTGGCCATAAACTGAATACAAGCCTTTCTGAAGGATCATCAGCTTCCCATCATTTGCCTGTCTCACGCAAGGAGGTTCAAGAGGTGTCATTTGCCACTTTGAAGGTGATGGTCCTAGAAGAAATTTACAAGGGAGGGAAAAAATGGAAAGCATAGTTATTTAATTCTTTCATCATCTTCCTGGTCATAGCTCTTTTCCCCTTACACATATATAGTAATTATTTTCTTTACCTGGCCTGTATTACTTGTCTCCAGCCACAACTTGAATATGTACTAAGTCTACTTCTTGTTTAGAGAAATTGCATGTCCTAAGTGTGTCACTTGCTTAGGGAGCTCTAAGGAAATGGATTCAGAATAGGAAAAGGGGTTAAGTTTTAGGTAGCATTACGTGTCTCATCAATGAGGGCCACGTGCCAGGACTGTGATAGCCAGGGTTGGCAGGCCAGGGAGACTAGTCATGCTTTTCTGTGTAAGGACTTCTTACTATGTATTACTTCATCGGTGAGACACACTTCCTGAAATCAAGTACCTCACTCTCTCCCTTTACCCTGCCTTCGTTTTCTTATGGAAGGTGTCGCTGGTGTTGTATGAATTAAGTTGTCCCTTCATTGTCTCTCTCTTCCTCGCTTCAGTACAATGTCTTTGTTCACTGCTAGATCTTCAACACCTAAAAGGGTTCCTGATACCTAGTATGTGCTCAAAAACTATTTCTTTTTTTTTTTAAGACTATTTATTATTTCCAGAAAGAGAGGAAGGGAGAGAGGCAGAGGGGGAGAGAGGGAAAGAAACATCCATGTATGGTTGCCTTTCACCTGCCTCCAGGTACAGACCTGGCTGGAGACCTGGCTTGCAACCTGGTTGTGTGCCCTGGCTGGGGAGTCGAACCAGCAACCTTTGGGTTTGCAGGCTGATGTCTTATCCACTGTGCTCCCAGCCAGGGCAGTTCGATAACTATTTCTTGGTTGAGTGATCCATCTGTGTTCCTACATTGAGTGCATTGTGTCTAAATTTTGACTCCTCTCATCAGTTTGTAAATAGGTAAATATCATTCAAGAACTACTTGAGATGTCATCAGCCAAACCCTTCAAAAATAATTGTAAATTCATGAATTTAAAAGTGAAGATTATTTGACTGGTTATAAGTATCCTTAGCTTAAAACTATCACAGGGGGTGGGGAGAGGGTCAAGACTTAGCAATTTGTTTTCATGGGTGCATATGAAATTTTGTACCCAGTAGAGTGATTTCGGAGCCTTTACCCCCCAAAATACTTACCTGGCCTATCCTCTAATTCTGCATAATTTTTGTTATGAGGTGAGGGGCAAAGCATTTATCCCATAATTAGGGGGGAAAAAAACCCTGATGAGAAAATACTCTGGAAGAATGACCACATTGACTAAAATTCATATTTACATGTAAATGTCTGATGTAAGATGGAGCATAGCTTCAGAAGGGATCGTAGAGAAAAGACCATTAGAGCAAGAAGCAAAGTCTGTGTGGATGATTGCAGAGCCTAGTTAAGTGTCTCCTTGCTTTATAGGCAGCAGCCAATAGGTTGAGTGAGTCACCGGGAAGAGGTGTCACTGGCTCTCTTATTTAGTTCTGTGATAAGGGCCACGGAAAGACCACCTTAGCGTCACTTGAGGCCCTCAACTTTTACCACATCAGAGAGGAGATCTGAACACAGCCTGAGGCCCACTCCACTCACTAGAAAACCAAAAACAAGTCAGAAGAGGATCCCTACATCCTATGAGCTTAGGATGCCTAGTGGTTGCAGCTGCCTCTAGAAACATGGCCGAAAACACAGCTGTCTCCTCAGCTAAATATGTGTGTTTGGCCTGAAACCTCTAAACAACCCAGAATGTATCTATTTTCATTTCTGTATGTATTCAAAGATATATGCTAAGGCCCAGACCCAGTCTAACTGTGTAATTTCATGTGTTTTCTAAGCAAATACCAGGTTACTATAAGGAAAGGTGACTCAGAGCTAAGAGGAGAGGAGAAAGAAGCAGACAAAGTGGCCATTCCCAACTCTCACTCCTCTTCTGTACATTTAGAAACAAAAACAGTGACATACACACTGGGGACACAGGCAATGTGTGAAATGTGCGAAGGACTTTGAGTTTGTCAGAGAAATCAGAACCGTGTGCTTATTAAAACCTCGAATTAAAAGTAGGTTCCTGGTTCCCAGACACTCAGGCCTGCAAGAGTGCCATGCATTCCTGCCCAGAGATGTGACCTTCATCAGGGCACCATGGGTCTACCTGGTTGACCTCAGAAGCCTCAGCTCCCAGGCAACTGAGGGACACGTGATAAGCAGTTAGAAATCAAGGCTGAAGAATGGCTGGAGTAGAGTAAAAGCTTCCACCACACCATTGCAACTTGCCTTCTTGCATCAAATACTAAGGCCAGTAAAAAGAAGGCATGCAAGAAGACAGGGTACTCACCATACTTAGCGACACAGGGCTCTGGGACCGTCTGGAGGGGAAGAGAAAAGGAAATTGATCAGGATGGTGCCACAACTTCCTTGTGACAGTGCCACAACTTCCTTAATTGATTTATTTAGAGCTTCAGGTTCCTAAGGCAAACTTCTTTTGCTAGTCATGTAAAAAACATCCTCCCTCCACCTTGTCTTGGCTCTCTCAGATTCCCTTTATAGGTGTCTGGCTCCATTACCGAGCTACCCTTCAGGGCCTTCAGGCAAAAGTTAAGGTCTCATCCCATGCTCCTAACCTCTGTCCACAGGACAACTGTTTGATCTTGGACTCTCACTGTCGTGGGCTGTAGAAATTTTCTGTACATATTACTCTCCACACTCCCGTGCCTGCATTGGCACGTATGAATAAAATAATAGAATTCCTATTTCTGTTTATTTATTTATTTTTTTTAAGATTTTATTTTTCTTTTAAAAAGAGATTATGCTATAGAAATATTTGCAATGCAAGCTCATAAAGCCACTCTTATTTAATATTCAGACAATCACGTATTATGCACTGAAATACCCTAAGGAGAATTCAGTTTTATACCTTTGCAACATACGACGGGTTATGTGCTGCAGGAAGCTGTCAATATAGTTAATTTGATAAACATAAGTACTTAAATGATAAAGGTTTTGAATACATGCAGTGAGATAAAGTGTAACCAAAAAAAAAAAAAAAAAATGTACTGGGTAAAGTTTATTGGCAAAGTACTTAAGAGACTTTTTGAGCTTAAAGATGTTGCACAGTTTTTAAATAGGATTTCTCTATCTGCTATGCGAGGAATAAATTAAGGGAGGCCAGGGCAAGGGCAGTGAGGTCAGCTAAGAGACCCCAGTAGTCATCTGGGCGAGAAAGCACAGGGCCTCTGACCAAGGTTCTAGCAGGTGGACATGGTGGCCGATGATTGGAAATAGAGCCAACAGGAGTCCTGACTTGGATATGGGATGAGAAAATGAAGAGGCAAAGAAGACTCCAGGGTCTGGGGCATGGGTCATGGGAGAGAATTGCTGAAATGAGCAAACTCATGGGAAGACCCACGAGTTTGTTTGTGAAATTGCCAGGTGTGGGGGGCTTACTAGATATCCAGGCAGCAGAGTCATTGGATCAATGAGGCTAGAAGGTAAGGAGTTCTGACACAGCGTTGGAGTCTTCGGCTGCTGTGTGAGGCTTTAAGACATGAGACATGAGACTGTATGAGATCATCAAGCCAATGTGTGTAGACAGAGGAGTTCATCCTTACAGATTTTTATTTGGCGTATTTTCAAGTATAGATAGTATTTGTATGTAATGTATCATAGCATATATTTTGGGATTGAAATCAAAATAAAAACCACATTTTTTACTTCAATAGACGGGGGCAATCAGAAAGTTAGAAAGCCACTATTCTAGAAAAAATCACTAGATTCATACAGTTGTTTTTGCTTTTGCAATTATTTTATCCTCATGTTGGGGTTTCTGAGAAGACATGCTGATGTTTTGTTTGGTTTAACCCATAGTAGATAGGCATGTGATAACTTCACTTTCCTCATTTATAAAATGAAGAAAACAAGAAAAATAATAGCACCTAGTTCACTAAACTTGGTCTTGATTTAAATGAGGTCATTTTTGGGAAGGACTTTGCCTGGATAGTGTGTCTGATCCTGCTCATTAAATAGTAGCTATATTGATAATGATGCTGATTGTAACAAAGAATTTAATAAAACTCTCAGCACCTATATTCCCAACATTATACTAGCATTGTAAGCAAAAGAAACAAATGTAATTTATGGTACTTGCCTCTTGAGGAGTTTACAGTCTTTCTAGAAAGGCATGATTGCATACATGGGGCAACGAATAACAATATAAATATAAATGGAAGCCAAAGTATGAGCCACAGATAGTATCTGTGCGCTGTATTCTCTGTGTAGAGTGTGAGGAAGAAGCTTTAGGTTGCAGATGAGTTGCCAGGTACAGAAACCCTGCACACTGCCTTGTGGCTGCTTTACTCTCTATAGAAGCCCCTGAAGCCACCATTGTGACATCCTTTGTTGCCGCAGTGCAAACCTGTCCACTCGCAAAAATCACCTCTTTGGCAGTGAGAATCAGTCTCTGGTTGAGGCAGTGAAGTAGACAAACAAGGAATACCCATATTGTTAAAGCCTCAAAATGTATCTTCACTGTGCTGTCATTAATAAGAATGGTGCAAGAATCAATCCCTGCGATCTGCTAAGAGGCCACCATGGGTCAGGCACTGTACTGTCCCGTGAACCCTTACCACACCTGTGTACACTGAGAGCTAGCAGCATGCTCACTTCCTATAGGAGAGACTAAGTAACTGGCCCAAGGCCATGTAGCTAAGGAGCAGCCAGGCTGAGATGACTCACAGGGCTCACTCCTACCATTCTCTGGAGCAGTTTCTATTTATAATTCTGGTAATGTTTGGAAGGTGTTGATATGCACTAGTAAAGAAGCCTATGGAACTTTCAGCTTGGTTTAATTTCATTCATTTTTGCTGAAGAGGGTCAGTTACTCTGGTAACCCCATTGGATTGAAATCAAGATTTACATAATTAGGTTCAAATGTTGAGAACTTAATAATTCTTTCTCCAAATCAATCCTTATCAGATCATCCTTTGGAAATAGAGCCTCCTCTGCTTTTAAGTAGAAGCCCAAGTTCCTCTTTTGGAAGTATCCTTCACTTCATTGAAGCCTGGGCCTCTCCTGAACATTGGGTTTCTTAGGGACAACTTCTGAGAAGGTATTTTCACTGAGGAGGAGACCAAATTGCTTGGGCTCATAGCTGGTCCTTTTCAGTAGACTGTCTTCTGAAAGATGGAGAGGGGGAAAGGAAGTAATTTTCTCCCAAAGAAATTTCTGTTAGTCTAGAAGGAGCTGATCTTCCTCTCTAAAGCTTTATGGATTAGTGCCTAGAGAAATAGGGAAGTGGGATTTTTGTACATAAAAATAGAGTGGAGGTTCAAATCATCTAAACTCCGAGATTCGTGA
The DNA here is from genome assembly GCA_004026585.1 of Noctilio leporinus. Lineage (NCBI taxonomy): Eukaryota > Metazoa > Chordata > Mammalia > Chiroptera > Noctilionidae > Noctilio > Noctilio leporinus. The sequence goes on along the minus strand of PVIW01001811.1, from coordinate 179,003 downwards.
ATCCTGTAAGAACTGTAATGACTCACCATCCACCAGCCACTCAGGCCACTTTTCCACATGTGTTTATTTGCAGCCGGTGAGGAAAAGGCAGGGCAGGCAAGGAGAAGTGGAACCCACGAGTCAGAACTGCCAGTCAGGCCCTTGGCTTATGGCCTGGGAAATAAACCTCCATGGTGTCCTGCCAGGCCAAGTTCCTAAAACCCTGTTCAGTGCCTGCTCTAGGCCTCTTATTGAGAAGCCGCATGTTGTCTGGGAAAGAGGACCCGGAATCAAGGCTCAAATGTACGGCACTGGCCAAGTTCAGCTCTGGTGAGGCTGCCCCACCGCCACCCCCAATGCCCTGGAACCACTAGACTCCCTCGGCCTGTTGCAGGAACTGCTGTGTGCTGTTGGGAAAGGCGCTTTCCTCCTCTTCTCTGCGTTGGGTCCCCATCCGTGTGCAGAATTGGATGACACATAACATGGCCTATGTTCTTCAAGGTCATCTGGCTGGCTAATGAGTCTTGCCAGATGAGATGTTTAGTGGTCTTTAGAAGGGAAGAACATCCAGATTTAAGCTTTTGGCTACTCTCACCCTCTCTTCAAACCTCAACACTCAGAACTCCTAACAGCTCTTGCCCTTTGGCGTAAAGCTTCCCTGCCCAACTTCTGTTGCACCCTTCCCTGGGAGAGTGGAGGTGCTGTTAGATGTGCAACTGTGTGCTTGTGTACCCTCACGCCATACAGATCAGGGAGCTCCCGGGTGAAAATGCAGGCTGAGCTGCACTGGCCCAGTTGCACACCAACAGTTACAGTGTGCTGCTGCTTGCTACATTTTTTCTCAACTGCTTTCAAATCCCTTAAAGGGTAGAACTATGTCAGAAATCTTTGCTGGCCAGCACCCTCAGAAGAACGTAGCCACAGTCCTTGACTTCATATCACAGCCCTGTCTTACAGGGGCATGCACCACCATCTCCTCCCCAAGGCTTAGAATCTCAACATACCTGGAATGGACCTAATCCAAAATGACATAAAGCATTTTTTATTTTATTTTTGGTCAGTGCTGTGCAGTCAACAGTCAGAAGAGTTTGTAGTAAGGACCTCTGCGCCTCTGTGTCCTCCACTGGACCCACAACTTGGACTGGAGTTCAGTGGGAAATTCCTGATAGGCCTCAGGGGCTTCCCAAATGGAAGTGTACTTCACCCTCCCTCTGTGAAGAAACTAAGAGCCAGAAAAATGAAATGTCCTTCTCAAATTTACACAGCTAGTTATTGGGAGACCTAGAACCAGAATCCAGATCTTCTTGTTCCTAGCCCAGTACCATTTCCCTCCTCAAAGAGCCTGTAACCACCTGTCGATTACCTTATTCTCTCTTCTATGAACTTTCCACCTCCCTTCCTTCACTTGGACTATAACTGGCATCCCATTCCTTGGGAGCAAGCATCATGTTTTACACCTTTTTATGACATGAAGAGGATTTACTTAACAAGTTCCATACGGCGGGGGAGGGGGGGGGGACCTCCACAGGCATCTGTCAAATGACTGATTTAATTAAGTGATTCCATCCAACTCAGTTCTGCAGCCAACATGTAGTATTTCTACAGTTTTTCATTTCCAGACACTTAGCTAAGCTTCCAAAGCCATCTGCCATGACATAGCTGAAATTACATCTCCATTACCTCTGCCCCATGCCGCTTCCTTTCAGCCAGCTCTTCCAGTGTCAACAGTCAACAATGAGCAGACTTACAAAAGACAGAGGCGTGGAACCAATAGTGCCTCAGGTACTAATGTTGCCTCCTTACCTTGAATAGGAGAAGAGCGAAGGCTCCTGCGCTGAAAAGACAAACCAGCAGCACCAGAACTGATGTTGAGAAGACCCACGGCTTCCAGCGAGGTCCCGGTGCTGCTGGGAGCGCTGCGTGGTGTAAAGGCATATTCTCCATGTGCCCCAGGCTCATTCTCTGCAGCAGGGAGAGCAGTGGAAGGCAGAGATTTACAAGTGATGGGCAAGTGATGCAGCGACTTGATTTTGTCGTCTGATAATTAGCAGTGGGTGTGAGAGGCGGGGTTTCCTCCTGAATCTGTCTGTTGGAAACTGATACTTCTGAAACTGGTGCCAAGCCAACTAGTTTCACTCCGCAGAACAGAAGGCTTTTAAAAAAGCCAACCCAAATAAAGAGAATGAAGAAAAAAAAAATACACAACCCAGGGGAAGTTCAGAAGGAAAAATAAATTTCCTGGAGCAAGAGGAAGTGCAGTGTTAAAAGTTATTTCCAGATAAGAAAATTACTTTTTGCGAGAAGAAATAAAGTCCTAGATAAGGTCTTTTCATACTTCAGATATGATATCATCGTGACAAGCTAGGAAGGCTAGGATGCAGGGTTTGGAAAATACAGAGTTTCATTCATTTGTAGGATATGAAATACATTCCTCTGAGGTAGTCTCTAGCAAACACCAGTGTGATACTAGAAGTTGGTATGAAATATTCATAACCACAGCAAGCTCAATTCTCTCATGTCTTAGATTAAAACTCTGATAACTTAATGCTGGCATCAAATAGAAATACAGTTATCATACAAAAGGGTATTTTCTTGTGCCATAAGCTTGCACTCTATTCCCCAAAACACTTGAATTTTCTTCCTGGCACTCAAAATGCTGGTTTACTACAAAATTGAAAAAGCCCCTGGTTCTCTGTACCTCAACTTTTCCATCTGTTAATTGGGATACCTGCGTTGTTTACAGAATTCTAGTGTCACATGACAGGAAGAACATGGACTTTGAACTCAGACCTAAGAGGGGGCCTGGAGCTGCCCCGCTCCTACCTAACCCTCACTTAACTCCTCAGTTTCTTTCCTTGTAAAATGAAGATGGTTTCCACTTCATTAGGCTTTTTGGAGAATGACAGCAATGTCAAAGGCTTGCCTCAGAAGAGGTTCCCCATGATTCTTTATCTGTTCCCTGCCCTTCTTAGAGATGCTGTGAAGGCTCCATTGTAAAATATTGGAAAAAGAATGAGTTTTAAAATATTTACCCCCAAGGTGATGTAATTCAGCTCAGGTTCATTTAAATAAAAGGTAAGGTGAAAGTGTTTTGAAGGCAATTTTTAAAATCTCACAAAGTTCAAGATTTTAAAAATCAGAACAAAAGCCTCAAGATTTCACTCTTCATCTTCATTGGAGAGCCTTGTGCATGGTTTCCGGCACATCAGTGATGGCTAGCTAACAGCAGGGACCCTCCTGGTTTGTGACCGGACCTCCTTTCCCCCAAGCCACACTGTGAGCAGCAACGCTGCCCCCGAGCTGCCAGGTGTCACCCAGGCCCAGTTTCACGTGACCACACTGCACTGTCCTCGAGGAGGACTCCCGGAGCCACACAAAAATAGTGACTCCATGTGACCGTGTTTTGGTGGCTTTGTGCCAGATGGGGTGATGGGAATGAGGAACACCCTGACTGTAGAAGGAAGGTGATGCCTTGAACCCACATGACTTGCCGGCTTCTGTCGTGTCCGAGGTGCAGTGCACAAGCTCTGCCCTTTCCACTGAGCCCTGAAAGGTCCACTCCCTGTTCCTCTGATCTGCTTTCCTTCCCTCTCCGCTCCAGCTTCCAGACGGAACCCCTCTGCTTAGTCACTCCAGTAAATGTTTATTCCAGCGGGGGACTGTTCCAAATAAAACCCAGCTGCTCCCCCTGCCTCAGCCGGGGGAAGCTCTGGTGCGCCCTGATTCTTTTAACCTTACGAAAGTCCCTCCTGAGAAAGATGCCAGGCTTATCTCAAGAACACATTCCTCTTTTCATGGAACAGGGCTCAGAAATGAAGAGATTTCAGGTTAGAACAAGTGACAGTAGGGAAGACTTGCGTCCTGAAATCATGAGTCATCCCTGGTGTCTCTTTGAGACAAGCAATTGGAATTGGCATCTCAGGATCTGCGAGCACCAAACCCAAGCTTCTGTATGGGTGGCCTGGTCCCTGGTCACATGTTTTGAATGAGACTTTTTTAGTTAAGTTTGGGGGGCATATAACGTAAGTTACAGGTGTCAAGGAATCTTCCACCCAACTCAATGAAAAGCTTAACACACAGGGACAGGTGCCCAGGTGAGTATTGGAGGGCAGAGCCACAAAGGACAGAACAATCTAGATAAGTAAGAAGAAAAGCTGGAAATGCATGGAGTGAGAGGAAAAAGGTGGCAATTATCAATGTTTCTTGAGGAAGTGGGAAATTTTGAGGGACAAATCTTCAGAGGAATAAACACCTGTGAATGTTAGAAATTTTTAAAAAAGAACTCAGTATGAACAATGACAAAGCATCCAACTTTTGAATAGTCCAGTAGTTTTCACTTAGGAACTGCAATATGAGGAACTTCAGAAAAATGAGCAAAGCATGTACAATCATTTTGTGACAAATAGATTTGTCTTTGCTTTAAAGATACATAGATACATGATCGATCGGTAATAGAAAATAGATGTGCTACATAAATTAAGATTTTAAACTTGGAATGTTACGAAGGCAACAACAGTGTCTGTTGATTTATAAATGCCTGCTCTACAAATAGCTCATACCCAGCTCATTGTACGTAAATATATATCAAAGGGATTTAAGGGCTCTTCTATCAAAGTCCAGATCATTTTCTCTAAGGAACGAACAATAACCGTATTCAGGGGGCTCTAGGAAATAGTTTGAATCCAAACTGTGGTTTTCTTCTATGCCACGGGGACCCTCTTCTCTGCTCCCAGTTGTCTTACTGCGTGCTGCCTGTATTGCAGGTCTACTTTCTAGGTGTCCTTGCCAGATTCCTTGCTCGTCCCTGTCCCACTGGCCCAATCAAGTGCAGTCGCTAAGTCACACATCTCGTGGCCACTGTCCATGGAGGCCTTCCTGTGTCATCCACCTGCCTTATCAGTCATCTTTGGGAAAGGCTGTGAGGGGGCTGGGTTCCTGTCACAAACCTGCGTCCTCTATGTGAGTGGCTTGAGGGTGTTTGGGGGGAGGGGCCAGAGTTTTTTCCAGCCACACCGGCAGTATCAGTCCCCTGGCATGGGAGGAATATTTTAAACAACTTTTGATGGGAAGAATCGCTTCCTGCTTGGAATCTGAACTGAAAATAGGTTCTCCATTGTGCAATAGAGTAACACTTCCTATTTTAAACATACCAGACGTCACCCTAGAAGCCATGATGAATGAATGGGCAATGTTGCAAGATCCTATCTTGCCCAGAATCACCTAGATCACCAGGAACTATGTGTGTCGCCTATGCATTTCAACCTCATTGACATCAGGGGGTCTTAATATTCCTGAGACGAAGCACCCCAGGATCTCCTGGATTTCCTTGGGCGGCCCCGGGCAGTGGGGCCTGGAGGAAGGCCATCGCCTCACTGTTCATCTGGTCTCCATATTTGGCAGGCTCCTGCCCCTTCACTGCATGCAGCCCCCAACTGTGCCAAGTGTGCGTGCAGGAATCAATGTGACACTTCCTCTTCCAATCTTCCTTGCCTAGCGCTGGCTACTCCCTTCCATTTTGATAGTCTGCTCATGGCTGGAAGCGCTGATTTGGTCACTGGGAATCTAAATGAATACAGAAAGGTTTTGGCTTGTCTATACACAGTGATTCTAAAATGCTAAAGCAAAAGGGCAATTTTTTGTTCATTTAGTAAATATTATTGAATGCTTTCTATGCACCAAGTTCAATGTTAGGAACATGAATACGGCAGGCCAGTTCCTGTCTTCCAATTTGGTATTGCTTTTTGATGTGGCTTGGTTTGGTTATCACAGGTAGCTTGGGAAAGAGACATAATACAAGGCAGCACAGGGAGAAGAGTGGTAATAGGATGAGAAACAAGTACGTGACTTTTTTCCAAGTCAGAAGTTTTATTAAAAGGGCAATGTCCAGACTGAGATACAGGCCTAAAGAGACATCAGTCAGGTGAAAACACCTCCTAACACCCCATTTCTCTCAGCTAATTGCTATTCAGCAAACTCATCACTATACAATACGTGTATGTTGAATATTGATAATTTGCTGAACAGTATGACATAAGTATACGCTGTATATAGTATAATGAATAAAGAGATATTTAATGTGTGTACGTGTGTGTGCACGTGTGTGCGTGCATGTAGTTTCAGGCACTTCTTTGGCAGTGGAGGAATCTGGGGGAGTAACTCCGTCTCAATCTCAAGGAACCCATGGTCTAGGAATTTCCAGTTCTTTTCCATTAAATCCTTCCAAAACTTGCATTGAAAACGTTTCAACTTCAAGATAACTTTTACCTGCCTTTTTAATAGGATTCTCTGTAACTCCCCCAGAGTTCCCAGTTAATTCAATTCAAGTGAGAACTGGCCAAGTACCTAGAGGTGTTGGGCTCAGGTACTTGTCTATCCAGTCAGGTGACTCTAGCCGGGACACAGAGCGGGTAGCATTCCTCTACCAAGAGGAAATCTCTGGCTGACGTGCCTAAGGAAAAACACTGAGTCACAGACAGTAGCGAGGAATGCTGCTAGATGAAATGGTACTAATGAAGGGAGCCAGCAATTCCCATGTACTAGATAAAGAAACAATCTTGTGGAGTTAACTATGAATATTATGCTAATATGTGGCCTAAATATTTCAAGTTTTTCATCACTGAACAAGCCCAGAGGAAATCCCTTTGGCTGAATGCAAAGGTATTTTCCTCTGTGCATGTACACAGCCTTTTCCACCCTGTCCTGGTATTGCAACACCACTGAACACTGATTTCAAATGTGAGCCATAAGAGAAGATAAGGGAAGTTATAGAGTATAAACTAGGACACACATAAGGATGAATAGCCTAGTATTTTCCGGCACCATGTTCCACGGTTCAGCCTTCATATCTTTATGAGGTTTGGGTCATGGTCACACCAATGCTGTAAAAGAGCCCTGTTGGTCCCGCAGTACACACGAGATACTACAGAAGGCTCTTGATGAGCCACTGGGCTGCTCCGAACAAGGACTTTACCTAGAAGCAACGCAGTATCACCTGTGGTCCAGACGTCGCTCCACGTTGGGGCCCTCACTGAGACAGCTGCAGCGCCTCCTGAAAGAAGGGACTGGTGAATGACCTCTGCACATTGAGAGAACCAGAAAAACTCACGCTGAAACTGGCAGGAAAAGGAATAAAGGAAATACAAAACAACTAGAAGGAAACAAAAAAAGACAATCGTAAGTTCATATTTAAACTAATTACCTGAAATGTTAAAAGAACGAAATTCTCCTATCAAAACAACAATCTGAATGGATTTAAAAAAGCAAGACACTCACTTCAGCTTTAAAGACACACAGACTGAAAGTGAAGGGATGGGAAAAGATGGCCAAGCAAATGGAAGCCCGAATAAAGCAGGGGTGGCTCTACCCCCGCCACACACAAAGTAGACTTCAAACCAAACACTGTAATAGGGGCAAAGAAAGTCTTTATTTGCAGGTGGCATGATGTTAGACATAGAAAGCCCCCAAAACTCCATAAAATCCTGTTAGTATGTTAATTCAGTAAAGTTGCAGGGTACAAAACAAATACACAAAAATCAGTAGTGTTTCTGTATGCTAACAATGAACTATCAGAAAGATAAATTAAGACAATGCCATGTACAATTGTATCAAAAGAATAAAACCTTTTAGGAATAAACTTAAGATGAATTATCTATACATTGAAAACTCTAAGACATTGATGAAATAAATTGAAGGAGACACAAATAAATGGAAAAAAATATCCCAAAATACCCTATGCACTATGGATTCAAGAATCTCTATTTAAATTCTAATGGCATTTTTACAGAAATAAAAAATATCCTAAAATCTGTATAGAGCCACAAAATACCCCAAGTAGCTGAAGCAATCTTGAGAAAGAAGAACAAAGGTGGAGGATTCACATGGTCCGACTTCAAGCTATATTATAAAGCTACAGTAATAAACAGCATGGCACTGGCGTCTTTCTGGCGTAAGAAACAGACACATAGATCGATGACACAACTAACATACAACAAAAACCAAGACTATAGAGTGGGAAAAGGACAGTCTCTTCAATGCACGGTATTGGGGAAGCTGGACAGTCACATGCAAAACAATGTAACTATTTTCACAAAAATTGACTCCAAACTTGAACATGAGATCTGAAAGCATTAAACTTCTAGAAGAAAACATAGGGAGTAAGTTACTTGACACCAGCCCTGGCAATGTTTTTTGGGGGGATTTGATGCCAAAGCAAGTGCGACCACCACAAAAGTAAACAAGGCCACACACAGCTGGTATCGTTGTCCGCCAGCCCGGCCTGTGGCCTGGGGGCTCTGGGGGAATTTGCTTCTGGTCTTACTCGGGCAGTTCACAGAATTGGCTCTCCCTCCATCTTCAGCAGTGGTGGGTCAGACCCTGCTCACGTGTCCAATCTCTGACCCCCTTTGTGGCATTTCTTCAGCTGCAAACATTACAAGTCCTGTGCTTCGAGGACATTTGTGATTACACGGGGCCACCCGGATAATCCATGATAATCTCCCTATTTCCGGGCACATACCTTAATGACATCAGCAAACTCCCTCTGGGCACAAGGTAACGTTCACAGGTCCTGGAGAACAGGGTGTGGGCACCTTTGGGTGGACCTGCTGGGCCTTTGTTGCCTGCTGACATCAGGGAGCCCTTTGGGGAGACGTTGTTCCTTTCTCCACTGCTAACTGGTTATTTCCAGGGGTCCCTACTGCAGCTCCATCTTTCACAGGCATCTTTGGGGTAGATAGCTCTCCCTGCCTGCTTCTTCCTCTCCCACGTGGCCTAGGCTCGGTTCATGTGAAAGCAGTGACGTGTGTGCCCCACTCTGCAGAAGTCGGGGCAGGAGTGAGACAGGAAGAGGTGCCATGACCTCTCACCCTCTGGGGGACTCCCTGAGAAGGCTCCTCTGATACTGTCCCCTGCTGCAGATGACCCCTGTCCCCACCTCTGGCAGTTGTATCGACAGGAAAAGGGAGGTGGGAGGAACATCTGGTGAAATGCCCTCTTTGTGAGATCTGCAAGGCCACAGGGAGGCTTTGAACTTAGAACAGGACATGCACTTGTGTGTTCTTGGCTATAATCATTGCATTAGGCATCCAGGGGTAAGGCATTTGAAGGATAAGATTGATATATTTTTATACGTACAAATTTAGAATCCTACTCTTGATACCATAAATAGTTTGCTTTTTACATTTATAATAGCAGTCCTGGCATTATCTTTAAATCACCCACAGAAAAATTGCTGGTTGGATTCCCAGTTGCGGCACTTACATTTATGGGAGGCAACCAATCCTCGTTGCTTATTTTGTTTGATTTTTTTTCTCTTCTTTCCTCTCTTTCTCTCTCTCTGCACCCTTCTTCTCTGTTGAAAATCAATGATAAACCATACCCTCAGGTGAAGATTAAAGCTAAATAAAAATATTAAGGACTAGAAAGAGCAGTACGTAACGAGGTGTTCTCACACGCACGTTTCTCCTCTTTGGGGCCAGGCAGAGTAAAAACACAGAAAATGCTCAGGCGGGCCCATCCACTAGAAAGTTACCAAGGATGGCAGCCTAGACCCTCAAGCTTATCTTTCCACCTCAAAACTGGACATCGTGGTTATTCAGGTGCAAGACGAGGCCTGGTTCGAGTAGGCGTCTCAGCTCTAACTGTGTCCCTTCCGATGCACTGCCAGTCTCCTCAGCTCGGAGACAGGCTCCCTGAGGCCCGTTGCTGTTCCCGCTGCCAGAAGGCCCACCCGTGGAGAGCCACAGCCCTGTCCTTTGGAGAAGCCTGCTCCGCATCTTCGTTTTCAGGTTTCCTAGTCAGAGGACGTTCTTACCCCAAAATAGACTAACAAGAGTCCCAGCTTACAGCAGGAATCTGTTTTCTGGAAGGGTCAGTATCAGAAAGGCCAGTATTCAACCAAAAGCACTCTTTTGTTTCTTCTCTTAATCTTGTGCTGACTAGCTCTTTCAAAAACTCTAAGTTCAACCAGGAACTACATCCTCAAGGGACCATCTCCTGACCAGTTTTCTTAGTTAAGTGCCTCTTCCGTTTGCTCCCAGACCACACCATGTTTATGTGTAATGTTACATCCCTTACCATCCACGGGTTAATCATTTGCTCACCCATGGGGTGCAGGCCTCCAGAGATGATACTTTTCTCTCTTTATGCTCCAAACCTGCCTATGGCCTGATTCATAGATGATGAACATGATGAATAAATGTGTGTTGGACCTTCCCAGAGTAGTGGTCAGGCCAGATGGAGCTCCCAAGGCCGGAGTTTATAAGTGTTGTGTTTGTGCCATTCTGCCGACACTTACCAGAATCAGATGACATCAGGGCGAATTTACACTGAACGTTTTACTTCACATGAACGTGTGTGGATTTTTTCCTCCAAGCATTACAGCACTGATAACAGGTTTTACTGTACTACAGCTCAGCCTTGCTGGTCTTACGGTGGATTTTGGTGCCCCATCCTCTCTGCTCTGACATTCTGACTGTTGACGGCTTTGAGGGGATATCCGGGGGGTAAAAAGTGTTTGTGCTCATCATGTTGCATAAAACAGTATGACTCACATACGTTGGTCTTGTCCAAACTGGAGCCCAGCGTCACCCTGCCTACAAATTATAATTTCTGGGATTTTACCAGACACCCTGTAGGGAATGAGTGGTTTCTCTGTGAGTCTCTTTCCTTATGTATAGCAAACCATGTTGTACTGTAAACCCCGACCAAAACCACATCCCTAATAAAGAAGTGCAGTGGGTAGATCCTCAATGGGGTGGGGGCAGTGGTCAGCTCACCTAACAGGGACTGGCGGGCTGGTCTGCGGCTCCAGCCACCTTTGAGCTTGCCGTCAGCCTATAATAGGCGTGCTGCTCACTGCCTCCCGCCCCTCGCCTTGCTCTGTTGTCCAGGTCTCGATAACGTTCTGTGTGTCCGCGGTGAACTGCCAGCCTCCGAGGAGGTCAGAACTGTGTTTACCTCCGTGTCCACAGTGCTTCACAGACTGTGGGTGTCCAACAGATGTGTAAGGGAAGAGTCAGTGAACGAGTAAGTGAGAACCTAGTAATCCTCTTTGAGTCAAATACTACATGTAATCGGAATTATTGTTTCAGCCAAGGAAAAGCTTTCCCATCACCTTTCACCTTTCTAGTAGGATATAAGAAATATATCCTATATTTCTTAATGGCTGAAATCATACATAGCTGGGCGATTGGCTAGGGTTATAAGTAAGTGCATTCTCTAGCCTCGGGACAGAGCAAAATTCGGTGTCTCCTCCTGGAGTCAGACCCAATAGCTTGATCTCTTTAGAATTACTTCTTTGCCCATTTCTTTTAATTCTGTCTGATAACGTATGTAAATATGAATTAACACATTTGGATCAAAGTAAGAAACATGAAAACATAATACTGCCCAAGTAGAAATTTCTAAAGCCCTTAAGATGTGGAATAGGATACAGAAAGAAGCTCCAAGAAAATCAAGTCAATTGGAATTTGTATATTAAAGAAAGGGGAGCTCTGGCCTTCAGTTTCTTAGCCACAAGGGCATCGCTGGAAACAGCAGTAGGAACAAGAGCTTATACTAAATTCTTTTGATGAGCAGTTTTCTGTTCATTTATATAAATATTTCATCAGCCCTTTTTCTAAACACTCTGGTGACTATCACTCAAGTTTCACTTTTCTGAAACCCACGGTGATTATTCTATGAAGATTCTCTGTTAGCTGGACTCTCTCTGTGCTCCATGAAACACTGCGTCCACCTCCCTCAGTCTACAATTCAAATCCAGTTGTCTTGCTTCAGTCATTATCTCGCTTGGGACTTTGGTAGAGAAGTTTTTTTTAATCTGTAGATCTCATTCAATAGTATCGACATCTAAACAATACGAAGTCTTCCAATTCATAAACATTGGATGTTTTTCCATTTTTGGTGTGTGGAATCACCCTGTAGAGGGTGACATGGGATGGGGATACGCCCACAGAGCCTAAAATTTGGACAAAAACTCAAAGGATTGCAATTAACCAAAACAATCTTGACAAAGAAAAGCAAAACTGGAGACCTCACATTTCTTTAAAATGTGACTTCAAAACCTAATATAAAACTACAATAATCCAAACATGATAGCACTGGCATAAAGAAAGACACAGAGACCAATGGAATAGAATAAGAGTCTAGAAATAAACCCTCACATATATGGCTAAATAATCTTTGATAAGGGTAGTTTTTTAATCAGGAGTGTTAAGAAAATTGGATATCCACATGCAAAAGAATAAAGTTAGGTCCTTATATAAAACCATATACAAAAAAAAAAAAAAACCCTCAAATGTATTAAATACATAAACATAAGAGCTAAAACTATAAAACTCTTAGAAGGAAACAAAGGGCAAAAGCTTTTGGCATTGAATTTAGCAATGATTTCTCAGATATGACACCAAAAATACAGGCTACAAAAGGAAAATTTGATAAATTGAAATTAATTTTTTTTAATGTGCATCACAGGATACTATCAACAGAGTGAAAAAACCTACAGAATGAGGAAAAGAATTTATAAATGATATATCTGATAAGATATGTATATCTAGCAATACCTAGAATATGAGAACTAGTACAACTCAACAACAACAAAATTGAACCCTTCATCAGTGAGCAAAGGAAGATACACAGATGGCAAATGAACACATGAAAAAATTGTTCAACATCACCAGTCATTATAGGCTGCAAGTCAAAACCACAATGAGGCCCTGGCTGGTGGCTCAGTGGATTGGCGCTGGTCTGCAAACCCAAAGTCACTGGTTCAATTCCCAGTCAGGGTACATAACCAGGTTGCAAGCTAGGTCTCCAGCTAGAGGCAGGTGAAAGGCAACCATACATTGATGCTTCTCTCCCTTTCTTCCTCCCTCCCTGCCCTTCTCTTTGAAAATAATGAATAAACTCTTTTTTTTTAATAAGAAAAAAAAAAGAAAACTGATGCCATGTCACACCCATTAAGAATGGCTATCATTAAAGAAAGAAAGGAAAGGAAAGGAAAGAACAAGTGTTGATAAGGGTATGGAGAAATTGGAACCCTTAGGCACATTGGTGGTGTAGCCACTGAAAAACAGTATGGCAGTTCCTCAAAAACACTCAAAATAGAATTACCATGATCTATAAATTCTACTTCTGGATATATCCCTATAAGAATTGAAAGCCTCTCAAAGAGATATTTGTGCAGCCATGTTCACAGTAGCATTATTCATAATAGCTAAAACGTGAAATAGCTAGAAATAGTTTTCCAAACTTCATCCGCTCAAACTAAATGTTACTTTTTTTTCACTAACCTACTTCTGCACTCCAGGACTTGGTCATTGGTCATATTACGCATCCAATGACCCAGCTTTGACATCTTTTGGACTCCACTTAAATCCTTCTTTCTGTCCCTCAGATCTGACATTCCTAGGAAATTGTAGGCACTCTACTCTGTATTCCAACTCTGCTGCTGTCTTTATTCCAGTACATCAGAGACACCTGTGATTGTCTGTCCCGTGTCACAGTGAGCTCCCAGAGAGCAGAGCTCTGGCAATGAACTTTATATTCCTGACCAGAGGTCTGGACCCCCAGGCTTTCCCATCTGAAGAATCAACGTGGCAGCTGCATCACAGAATTGTTGGGAGGTTCTGTGCTAACCTGGGTAAACAACCTAGCATAGAGCCCAGAACATGAGAGGAGAGCATATTAGACAAGTAACTATTTAGCACTGCCCTTAAAAAGTGAAAATGCAGAAAGGAGATAATACAGCAGGAAGGATGTGGGTTAGTGAACAGGAAGATTTCCCTGGCAATACTTCTTACAAAAGGCTGGACGGATGCACAGGAGGCTGTGCGGACTCTCCCTTCATCATATGATAATTAGGCATCTGAACCAATGTGCTTAGTGGGTCTTAGTTGATTGGCCGGAAGAGCTGGGAGAAGCAGAGTGCTTTGTAGAAATAAAAACCTTGTGCGTATCTCAGGCCTCGATGACTTTCTCAATATCTGCAATTTATGTTTAGCCCCAAAAAGTTTCTCTGCTTAGAAAACACAGACACTAATAGTGACCCCCTGAAGAAGGACTGGCGGGCTTCCAGTCAGAGATGTTCCACCACCACCTGGGAGAACGTGTAGCACATGGTAGGCACTCAGTCGGCATGGAACAAAGGAAGGAAAAGTAGTAAGCGAGAGAGGGATGACATTTGTGGGCTATGTCCCTAGAATCTGTACCCTACCCAGCCACATTGGTTCAGATGCCTAATTATCATGTGATGAAGGGAGAGTCCGCACAGCCTCCTGTGCATCCGTCCAGCCTTTTGTAAGAAGTATTGCCAGGGAAATCTTCCTGTTCACTAACCCACATCCTTCCTGCTGTGAGTATTACCTCCTTTCTGCATTTTCACTTTTTTAAGGGCAGTGCTAAATGGTTACTTGTCTAATATGCTCTCCTCCCATGTTCCGGGCTCTATGCTAGGTTGTTTACCCAGGTTAGCACAGACCCTCCCAACAATTCCGATGCAGCTGCCACGTTGATTCTTTAGATGGGAAAGCCTGGGGGTCCAGACCTCTGGTCAGCAAGCGAGAGAGTCACAGTTCAACCTGTCTATCTCGAAGATCATGTTCCTCTTTTGTAACAACCATCCTACACACCTGCCCATGCTTCCTTCATTGAGGACAGGCTTACAGTTAGCTAGCTAGCCAGCTAGCTAGGTAGTTAGTTAACAAATAGTTACAAGGAATTTCATGCATTCCAGGCACTGTTCTAAGTGATTTACAAGTATTACGTCTTCAGATCCTCATAGCAGTTTCAGGACTGTTAGGTATCAGCACCATTCACCTCTTACAGAAGAAGAAACAGGAGGCATGGAGACTCAGATTCTCATTTTACAGCTGAAAAAGCTTAGACACAGAGAAATGAAGTCGTTTTCCCAAAGTCAGGCAGTTAGTGGCGAGGCAGGATCTATTATTTTTAGTTCAGTTACCTCTATTTTTAGTATCAAAAAAATCCACTGGAGAAATAAATTATACTTGCAACTTGCTGATTAATAGACTAATAATAAAATAGAGATTATAATTTAAGGTTAATTTTCCTGTTACCTCTTGAGTCCTTTATAACTGCTTTTGAAAACATGTGCTGGGGCTGAGCCAATCTTGACTCAGCCATTTTGAAAATGACTTCTATACATATAGTACAAATCAGAGGAGAGACCATGGAAGAAACCACATGAATTATTATCTTATTCTAGAGGAGAAATTCCGAAAGACATGCCTAGGTTTTTAAGTGCCAACAGAGAGACGCCATCCATTGATAGTGGCTTCTTGGGTCGGTGTGTTGAACAGGTTTCTAAAATCACATTGTGCTGCAAATAAGTACAAAGAAAGCCCTGTTTTCAAGCAAGGGACTATAAACAACTTTCTCACCTTCCACAAGCCCTGTTCCTCCTCTGTGCAGAGGGCCTGTCAGTTCTAGCTGCAAAAATACACTTGCTCTTTCCAGCAGCACCCGCCTGTGGACAGAGTTCAAACCAGCCAAGTATTTCAGAATAAAACTCAAGATGATAAAGTAAATAAATTAATGGAATCTCAAGTCCCGAGCACAGGCCACAATGCAGACATTATTCTCACAAAGAACTTGATGAAAGAAATAGTCCTCTATCCGTTTGAAGCTAAGGCACGTAAAGTCAAGTGATGTGCCAGGGGGTCAAGTGGCTTCATGCTAGTAGCACAAAGCAGAACGGAAATTCGGGGTGGCATGCCTGTGGAGAAAGGCCCTCCAGTCTCCAGTACTGGAGCCATTAGGATGCCAACCAGAGAGGATGGGTACTATCAGGTCACAGGATCAAGTAGCTTAAGGTACTGGGACAATATCTTGGGCTCTGAAATCTCTGATGGCTCTCACAAAGGGGAAGCAAATGTGAAAAGTGGTTTCATTCTCTGTTCATTTTTTTTAAGGCCACCAACTCATCTGTGGAAAAAAGAAAAGTGTTTCCAAGAACTACCTATCTCTGTGAGTGATAATGTAGATATTGGCTGATACTATCTCCTATGGTTTGGCATAAGACTAATACAGGCTGCCCACATGTATCAGGTGACCTTGAACAAAGGCAGAGGAACACTGTATTAGATGTCAGGTGAGTTGGATGGCCTCTCCTGGGCTGGGAAATGGCTGTAGGCCATTTTGTAGATAGATAGATAGCCCCCCGTGGTGAGTGTGAAATGGAAAAGTGGGAGAACGGGATTCTGTCCATCTTCTTGCACCTGATGAACAGTGAGCTAGGTAAACAAACATGTTCTAGGGATCACTTCTAACTTTTATTCAAGATTGGATTCCAAAGCACATCTGAAAGCACTTGGACCATATCCTTGTGAAGTTAGCCTTGGGGCTAATTCCATGTTGTTCCACAGCCACCACCTGTCCCCAGAGGGCGCAGCTGCAGGGAGAGTAGACATGGCTGCCAAAGCCACAGATAGTCTAGTTGCTTTCAGTGTTTTTTGGATCAAGATGAGTTCAAATGGAGCAAAAAGTAAATAAAAATAAAACAGAACAAAAACAAGCAGACAGTTTCCAATTACAAGCCTGAGCAAGTTTTACACTAATTAAAGGAAGTGAAAGTGTTTCTATTCCTGTTTTTAACTACAAGAAGTCTTTTCTCAACTTACGTTTTCTTTCTGAGCGGTTGGTGGGGTGCCCAGTTTCCAACACTGTGAAAAGACTTTCTGAAATCGGCTGATTCTGAACGCAACTCAGTCCGAGCAGGAACGGCTCTGTGGAGCACCAGTAGCAGCTTCAGCAGATTCCATGACACCGGCTACTCTGTGCATCACGCCTTTCAATACTCCAGTGCCCATTTCCTATATTTAGTAACTAATAATTATTCAGGTGTGTAATTGCCTTAGGAAATAAGAGGTTCACTCTCGGACCCTAGGAAGCAGTCAAAGAGAAAGGGGAAAAGTCACCCCTTTCTAAAGCATATTGTATCTCCCATGTAATGAGATGGCACACTAAGAAATTGATTGCTGTCACGTTTATCTGTCCAGAGGACTCAGCTTCACATTTTCTAAAGATTTTATTAAGAGAGCGACCAGGTGTTCTTCACAAAAGCAGACAGTGTCTGTCGGAGCAGAGGAGCATGGACTCACAATACTGGGAGTGGGGAGGTCTGCATGCTGTCCATCAACAAGTGTTTATTGAGCACAAATGTCATGCTCCACAATGACACAAGAAACTTAGTGTCAACTGGGAAGTGACACACCACAGGAGCACCATTTCCAGAACATCTCTGAGCTCTCCTGTGGCTGACGACTCTGTGACTCCTTGAACACTTGACCATGGTTTCTCTGTCCTACTTTCCAGCTCTGTTTCATTCTCTTTTGTCTTTATGGTGGGCTCTTCTTTCCTTGTCCATCACTAAAATAATGGCATTCATTGCCATTTGGCTTATAACCCTTTTTTCTTCTCATGCGGCCACTGTCAATAGATAACGTTATCCACTCCAAGTTGATGACAATCCCTGACTCTATCTCAAGGTGAGCTCCAAATACACATACCCAGCTTCCCTCTGGTCAGTCACCACTTGGAAATCTCTTGACTCAACATGTCCAAAATGGAACACAGTTGGTGCCTGTTCAACTACTTCCTCCCTTTTTGATTCCCAATCCTAGTGAACCTATTTACTCCTCCTCCAGTCCCTCCCGTAGCCAACTCTTCATGCCTCTTTCTTCCTCACAGCCTCCTCAATCTCCATACAAACCTTGAATAACTTCTGAATCCAGCTCACTCTCCTCTGGCCCCACAACTGGTACCCCGGTTAACCTCCATTGTTGCTTTCCCACAGTAACTCATTTCTCCACATCCCAACCACCACGATCTTCCTGAAAGAGAGACTGAGAGCGAGAGGGAGGAAAGGAAGAGAAGAAAGAGTGAGATGAGAGAGAAGGGGGACAGAGGGAGGAAAATGTGATTACAACAGTCTTCCTATAAAATTCTTCTTATGGGTCATAGAACCTTCAGATAAATTCTGGTTCCTCAGTCTGCCTGCCAGGATGCTGCTCACTTTTCCTTGCCACCCTCTTTATCAGGATTTACTCTCTAATGACACAAAACTGTCTTGGGATGGGGTGGGACGGGGGTCTTAAATGGGTGCTTCTTCAGCCCTGGACTTGGAATTAGGCTGTGTGACTTGGAATACTGTTATCATTCCCTGTGTCCCCTTTACCTGGCTTCACTTTGCCCTCAAGGTCTCAGTGTAGAGTTACCACTTCTTCTGGTCACCCGGTCGCCGCACCTGTGGTCTAGGTTAGATGCTGGCTGCACTCTGCCCTCTTCCTCTGGGACAGTGTAGAGAGGAACACCAGCTATTGAAAACAAGAATTAACGGCGGCAGCCTTCCGACACTAGGGCACTGTTTTGAAATCCCTTGGCTGTGAAAGTAGTTACGTGCACACCCATCTTCTGCCCCGAATCTCAGAAGGACAGAGCTAGTACAAAGAGCACAGAAAACCCAGCAGGGCTTTAGGGCGTGGGGACTGCCACGCAGAGGGAACAGTGTTTACAAAGAGCAGGAGGCCCTCAGCATCGGCCGGTGGACTTGCAGGATGATAACACCCGAATTCCGTTAAGTCGATACCTGTACTGAACTTTCCTGCAGATTTCTGCGTTCCTCCATTAACTCCCTTTAATAAACCATTAATAAAATTGCTACAAATGGCTCTTAGAAGTCATCCTAGGCAAGGGGATTGCAGGAGCAAAAGGAACCCATCTGTCCTTTCCAAGGCACAGGTTCCCTCTCCGCAGGACATGGGAAAGAGCCGGAACAGAATTGTTTCCATCAACCAAGGAATGGTTTTGCCCAGATCCTGAACTTCGTTCCCAGGCTGATGTGCCTTTGGTGAAGCAGCAGGTCTCTGGACCATTCAGGAGGTATGGCAGGGACTGTCAGGGGCCCCGCCTTCCTTTGTTTTTTAAATTTATTCTTCCAATTACAGTTTACCGTCAGTGTTATGGAATGTTAGTTTGAGATGTAGAACATGGTGGTTATACAGTCATATCCTCTAAAAGTGCTGCCTCCGCCCCTGGAATTTCCGGTACCCTTCTGCCACTGGACGTAGTCACCGCAATAGTTTTGACTACATTTCCTAAGCTGTACATTACATTCCTGGGGCTGTCTTAGGGGTCCCATCTTTTTAAAGTCTACAGTCTAATCAGAGCCTCTCCGCTTGAAGAAAGAGGCTAAGTAAAGCCTTCTGCTTTTGTCTTGCTCAGAGTTGATTCCTGGGGAGCTTTTCATCTAGGAAACTCTGGTCTGGCTTCTAAGATCATGACATTTCGGCCCCATTGGAATTGGGTAGGTTGTCAGTTGAGAATGTTTTTCTTCTTCTTCCTCCCCCTCCCCCTCCCCCTTTCCTTCCTCCTCCTCTTCCTCCTCCCCCTTCTTCTCTCTCTGAGGAGTGATAGCATTGGTACAGAGTTGTTAGCTGATAGTACCAGCACCTTGGCGTCCTGAAGCAAATTCTAAATCAATTCAAATGGTGTTATGTGTGGCTGGACCTTATAAAATGGTTCTCTACCCTGTGACCTTCTGATTGTTTTGTTGTTATGGTTCCTTTATTCATGAATGGAGAGGAGCTGCCTCACTACAGGTATGGCTTCACCTGAGCAAGTGACTGCTTGAAAGAAACTTACGCTGATGCAGAGGCTAAAAAAGTCATCAGAAGGATTACAAAGAGGCTCATGGGTGTGAAAGTGAATCTGTTGAAAGTGGCCTTTCCCTGCAGTTTCCATCCTGGGACCCTCAAGAGCTCTGATCTAGGCCCAGGGATCCTCTATCCCCTCATTTTTAGGACTGCTGTGACCTCCAGGGCACTCTAGGGGTCCCTCTGTTGTCCACAGTGAGCTCATCAGTTGTTTCCTAGGCTCGACCCAAAAGAACATCCTGGGAAGAGGAAGCACTAGTCACTCCAACACACAAGTTGTTCGCACCATTACAAGACCATTTGTCATACTCAGCTGGAATTGTTGATGCCTGTATACCTCCTACCAAAGCGTGAGCACTTCCAGAAAAAAAGAGGCTTACCTTATTTCCTTTTGAGAAATTTCCCTGGTAGAATGAAACACAGGTTTTGGTTCACTTTGGGGAATAGAAGAATGAATAATACATGCAGCACTTTATGGCTTAATGGACAATTGTAATTGGCATTTGGATAGATAGAACTTTCAAGAGCTTGTGGGGTATGTTTAGGTGCATTATTTTATTTAGTTCTCAGAATATTGCAATGTAAGGGAGATTTTATTAGTACCCTTATTTTTACAAGAGCCAACATTCAGAGTAAAGGTGAGGGAATTCACTTCACACAAAACTAGTAAGAACAGAATGGGGACACAAGCCCAGGTATTTTTATGACAATCACCCTGTTCAGCCAACCACATTTGGCACTCCAAGAGGTACAAGGAAACATTAGAAGAAGGGGCCTTGACTCTGAGATTCATTCTGGAATAGACAGGCATGATTTCAACCTGGACACACCAAAGGTGGTCTTGGCACTTACCAGAAAGATTAGGCAGCTCCTTTCAGTTTGTCAAAGCAGTGTAGCGTTTCGAAGTTAAAGGTTTTTGAGTAGCTGTACTTGAGGCAACAGATTGCCCTGGGAAGGCTTTGGATGAGGAAGCTATTTGGTATTAGTCAATGGCAATGAGGAAATTTAGCTGGGAAAAAGAAATAAAGGTCATCAGATTAGAAAGAAGTAAAATGATCTCTGATCATAGATGAGATGATCTTATATGTAGATGATCTTAATATGTGTATGTATATATATAGATAGATAGGTAGATATAGATATCTTTCTACATATGAAGATATAAAGATCACATGTACACACAACTGTTACAGACAGTCAGTGAATTCAGGAAAGTTCCAGACACAAAATCAACACACTGGCTGGTAGCACAGTGGATAAGGTGCCAGCCTACGAACCCAAAGGTCGCTGGTTTAAGTCCCAGCCAGGGCATGTAACCTGGTTGCAAGCCAGGTCTCCAGTCAGGTCCGTAGCTGGAGGCAGGTGAAAGGCAACCGTACGTTGATTTCTCTCTCCCTCTCTGCCTCTCTCCTTCCCACTCTCCCTAAAAATAATAAAATAAAATCTTTTTTTTTAATCACACAAAAATCAGTTGCTTTTTTACACACTAACAATGAATAATTCAAAAAGGAAAGTAAGAAACCAGTTTTACTTACATTAGCCTCAAAATGAATAAAATATTTATGAATGAGTTTAAGGAGAAAAGATTTGTACACCAAAAACTATAAAACATTATAGTTTTATAATTTATAATTATAGTTTAGCATTTTAGTTTCTGTTCAAAACAGAAAGAAGGTAAACACAAATATGGGGTAGGCAGGGAAGGGGAGAGCAATGCGGGGGGGAAATGGGACAATTGTAATAAAACAACAAATTAATTTAAAGACATAAAAAAAAAAAACCCTCAAATAAATGGAAAGCCATTCCATTTTTATGGATTGGAAGACTTGATTTTGTTCAGATGACAGTACTACCCAAAGTGACTTACAGATTCAGTGCAATCCTTATCAAAATTCCAATGGCATCTTTATGCAGAAATAGAAGTAGAAGAGCTCATCTTAAAATTCTTACGGGATCTCAGAGGTCTCAAAATAGCCAAAACAATGTGGGCAAAGAACAAAGGTGAAGGACTCACACTGCATGAGTTCAAAACTTACTACAAAACTACAGTCATTAAGATTGTGTGGTACTGGCATAGGGGTAGAAATACTATGTAGACAAAAGGAACAGAATACAGTCCAAAAATAAACCCTTGCCTATATAGGGTTTTGAATCTCAAAAAGGGTGCTAAGATCATTCAACAGGAAAGGCCCACCTTTTCAATAAATCATGCTAGGAAAACCGGATGTCCACATGCAAAAGAGTAAAGTTGGATGTTTAGCTTATCCCGTATGCAAAAATGAAGTAGCTGCATTTCATATCTAAAGAAGAAATGAAAATCTTAGAAGAAAACATAAGGAGAAAATCTTCATGACACTCGATTGGGCAACAGTTTCTTGCCTGTGACACCAAAAACCTAGGCAAGAAAAGAAAAAAAATAGATAAGCCGGATCTCATGGAAATTATCAAATGTGCAGAATCGAAGGATGCTATCAACAGAGTGAAAAAGTAACCCTTGGAATAGAATATTTGTAGAGTATATATATATATATATATATATACACCTGATAGGGGATTAATGTCCAAAATATATTATTAGATGTGGCTTATCTGTTTGTTGTTGTTGTTATTGAGGTATAAGGATTTTTAAAAATATATTCTACCTACAAAACCTTTACCAGATATATGATTTTAAAATATTTTTGGTTATGTGATTACAAATGTATGGGTTATCTTCATTCTCTTGATAATGTCCTTTAAAATACAAATGTTTTAATTATGTAATTTTAATAAAATTCCATTTATCTTTTTTTTCCTTTTGTGACTTCTGCTTTTGGTGCTTAAGCTAAGAAATTGTTGCCTAACTCAAGGTCACAAGGATTTACTCCCAAGCTTCCTCTATAAGCTTTATTGTTTTAGCTCATACTCCAGTCTATGATTCATTTTGAGTTCACTTTTTAATACTATATGAAGTAGGGGCCTCACTGCCTACTATTTCATGTCAACAGTCAGATGTCCCAGTTCCATTTATTGAAAAGACTCTTCTCTCTCATTAAATTATCTTGGGACCCTTTTAGAAAATCAGTTGATCATAAATAAAGTCAGAATCTGCATTTTACAGAATGGAATTACATTCCATTCAACTATATTTTTGTCCTTATGTCATACCACACTGCCTTGATTACTCTAACTTTGTAGTAAGACTTGAAATAGGCACATACAAGGTTCCCAATATTTTTTCCGTTTCAAGATTCTTTTGGCAATTCTGTATCCCTTCATTTCCATATAATGTTAAAATTAGCTTATCAATTTGTGCAGAATGAAATCTGGGACTTTGGTAGAGATTGTAATGAATCTGCAGGTTAATATGAAGAGTATTGACATTATAACAATATTTTCACTCTTCCAATGCATAAATGAATGTCATCCTGTTTATTTAAATCTTTAGTAATTTTCAGTGTTTTGTAGTTTGGGATGTAAAAGTCTTGCTCTGTCTCTTGGTTAAACTTATTCCTAAATATTTTATTCTTATAGATGCTAGTGTAAGTGGAATTATTTCTTTAATTTCATTTTGGATTATTCATTGCTAATACATAGAAGTACAATTGATTTGTGTATATTGATGTATCCAGAAACCTTGCTGAACTCATTGATGAGCTCTAATAGGTTTTTTATGTATTTCTTATGGTTGTCAATATACAAGATCATGTAATCTCTGAGTAGAAATAGTTCTACTTCTTCTTTTCCAATCTGATACCTTTAATTTCCTTTTCTTGCCTAATTTCCCTGGCTGGAATCTCCAGCAGAAACTAGAATTAAGTAGAATTGGTGAACAAGTCTTTCCTGATTTGAGAGAGAAAACTGGGAATTTTGTAGCTGCCTTTATCATGTTGTGGAAGTTTCCTTCTATTCCTAGTAGGTTGAGTGTTTTTATCATGGAAGAATGTTGAATTTTGTCAAATGCATTTTTGTGCATTAAGATAATTGGGGGATGGTTTTGTTTTTTATTCTATTAATATGATATATTACATTTATTGATATGCACATGCTCAAGCAATTTTACATTCCTGGGATAAATCTCTCTTTATCATGGTATGTAATCCTTCTTATATGTTGCTAGGTTAATTTTGTTAGTATTTTGCTGAAGATTTTTACATTTATATCCATAAGAAATATTTGTCTGTAGTGTTCTTTCCTTCTGATATTTTTGTCTGATTTTAGTATCAGAATAATGCATTACTCTAGAATGAATTGGGAAGTGTTTCTCCTCTTCCTTTTGTGAAAAATTGGTATTGATTCTTTTCTAAATGAATGGCAGAATTCACCAATGAAACCATCTGGACTTGGGCTTTTATTTTTGAAAAGATTTTAAATATTAATTCAATCTCTTTTACTTCTGTAGTTTTACTTAGATATCCTATTTTGGTTTGAGTTCACTTTGGTAGTTTGTGTCCTAGGAATTTTTAAAATTTAACCTAAGTTGTAAAACTTGTTGTCAGACAGAGATATAGAGCATCCCCTTATAATCCTTCTGAAAGCTTGCTACTGATGTCCCCTTTTTTATTTGTTATATTACTTTTGGGATTTGCGTATTCTCTCTTTTTTCTTTTTTATCTTTTTAAAGATTTTATTATTTTTAGAGAGGGGAAGGGGAGAGAGACAGAGATGGGGGGTGGGTGGAGAGAAACATCAATGTATGGTTGTCTCTCACCTGCCTCCAGCTACGGACCTGGTTGGAGACCTGGCTTATGTGCCCTGCCTGGGAATGGAACTAGCGACCTTTGGGTTTGCAGGTGATGCCTTATCCACTGTATTTTTAATTTTTAAAACGATTTTATAAATTATCTTTAGAGATAATTTAGGAGGGAAAAAGTAAGGGAGAGAAACATCAATGTATGGTCGTCTTTCACTCTCTTTGTTTTTCTTGATAGCATAGCTGAAGATTTGTTAATTTTCTTGCTTTTTTAAAAAACTGACATTTGTCTTTGATTTTCTGTATTGTTTTTCTATTCTCTGTTTGATTTATTTCTGTTCTCATCTTTATTATTTCCTTCATTCTGCTTCACTTAGGTACTTATTTCATGATTTCCGATTTGACTTATTGGTTGTTTAATAAGAGTATGTTTAATTTCCCAAATTTCTTCCCACTATTTATTGCCAATAAGTTCCAAATGATATGAAAGGAAATAATTTGTAAGATTTCAAGTCATTTAAATTTACTGATCCTTATTTTATGGTCTAGTGTATGCTATCCCCTGGCAAAAATTTAATGTGCGCTGAAGGAAAAAACATTATGTTATGCTGTTGTTGAGTGGGGCATTTTATAGCTTTCAGTAAGATGGAATTGATTAAAATGTTATTCAAGTCTTATAATTGTTGATATTTTGGGATTGAACCCTTCAATACTATTGTTTATACTTTTTCCTTTAATTCTGTCAGTATTTTCTTTATTTATTTTGGGACTTTGTTGTTAGGTACATATATGTTTATAATTAATAGTCTTTCTGATGAATTGATGACTTTATTATTATGAAAGTTTTTTTAATTTTATTGTTGTTGTATTACATCCATCCCAATTCCCCTCCCCTCTCTCCCCTTTCCCACTCACCCACTACCCCCCAGAGCCAATCTCACTTGTTGTCCATGTCCATGGTTCTTCCATGTTAGTTCCTCATTATAAAAGTTTTATAACAATTTTTGCTTTAAAATCTTATTTTTTCTGGTATTGCTTAGCCACCCTGGCTCTTTTTTGTTACTTTCTGCTTTGCATATCATTTTCCATTCTTTTCAATTTAAGGCATGTTTCTTGTAGACAACATATAAATGAGTCATCTATTCTCATATATCTGGCCAACCTATGACTTTTGATTGGAGTATTTCATCTATTTACATTTACTGTAATTATTTACAAGATCGGATTTATGTCTGCCATTTTGCTACTTGTTAAATACGTATTTTCTACTGTACCAGTTTGATTCCTTTGTTATGTTACTATTATATTTTTAAGCTATTTGAATAGTGGGAATTTAAATGAACAGTTTAACTTAATCTACTTCAGTTTAACACCAGTTTTATTTCAATAATATATCAAATCTTTGTTTCAATACACCTCTTCTCCCTCTCCTTTTCTTTGTGCTATTATTGCCATATAAATTATATACTTATACATTCTAAGTCCATCAGTTTTATACTTACTGCCTTACATAGTTGCCTATTAAAGAAAAGTAGAAACAAAAATATGTGTATACTATCTTCTATAT
This sequence comes from Noctilio leporinus, assembly GCA_004026585.1. NCBI lineage: Eukaryota > Metazoa > Chordata > Mammalia > Chiroptera > Noctilionidae > Noctilio > Noctilio leporinus. Next base: position 153,115 of record PVIW01001811.1, on the reverse strand, counting down.
TTAGTAATATACTGACCTTTTCCAGTGCTCTTTATTCCTTCCTAGTTGTCTGAGTTAGCATCTAGTGGCCTTTCATTTCAGCCCGAAGGGCTTCCTTTAATATTTCTTGCTGGATAACTCTGCTAGTGACAGATTGTCTCAATGTTTGTTTATCTGGGAGAATCTTCATCTCTGCAGGGTAGTTTTGCTGGATATAGAAGTCTTCGCTGCCAATCTCTTTCATTACTTTAAATATGTCCTCTAACTGCCTTTTGACCTCCATGCTTTGTAATGAGGATCCTTTCTTTGTGATGAATCATTTCTCTTTCTGCTTTCAAGATTCTCTCTTTGTCTTTCTAAAAGTTGATTATAATGTGTCTTTGTGTACATCTGTTTGGGTTTATCTTACAGTGTGTTGAGTTTCTAGGATGTGTAGATTAATGCTTTTTTGAATAAAATTTGGCGATTTTAAGGCTATTATTTCTTCAAATATTCTTTCTTATCCTGTTTTCTGTTCTCCTCTCCTGAGACTCTTATTTTGTGTACGCTCATACACTTGATTGTATCTCAGGTCTCTAAGATACTGTTTATATTTTACTCATTTTTTTCTTTCTGCTCCTAGACCTGAATAATCTTACTTGATCTGTCTTCAAGTTCAGATTCTTCTGAAGCTCAAATTTGTTTTTGAGCACCTCTCACATTTCATTTGTTATACTATTCAACTCCACAATGTCTACTGAGTTCTTTTAAAGTATTATTTATCTTTATTGATTTTTCCCTAATTGGTAAGATGTCATTGTCATACTTCCCCTTAATTTGCTGTTATCATAGCATAGTTATAATAGCTAATTTAAAGTCTTTGTCTACTAAGCCCACCATTAGTCTCCTCCCCACAGGGACCTTTCCTCTTGGCTCTTTTTTTATTCCTGAATATGTGTCATATTTTTATTTTTCCTTGCATATCTCATAATTTTGTTGCAACTGTAGGTTTTAGATCATATATTGTATATTTTAATAACTATTGTATCAGATCACTTCCCCTTCAAATTTTGTTATTTTTGCTGATATTTCACCATATGTAGCCACTAAGTTCTCTGCTAGTTTTTTAATTGTTGTTTTTATTTTTAAGCTAGGGTCTTAGGGGCCATTCTTAAGTAAGTGTTATTTAGTGAGTAGCCAATGGTCTCTCACAAGATTTCCTTAAATGCTTTTACCCTGTGCCAAGGGAATCTGCATATAGAGTCATGCCTTTAAATCCCAGGCTGTTTACAGGACAGGCTGGGCTTTCGCTTCTGGCTTGTACAGCACCTTAGCGCCAGGCGGTATGGGTGGGGCGCCTGGAACCTTCTCCTTTCCAAGGCCACGTCATAGGCATGTGCATGCTGACTTCTAGCAACCCAGAGCTGTCTCAGAGCATTTTTTTTTTTAAAGATTTTATTTCATTATTTTTAGGAAGAAGGGAAGGGAGAGAGGCAGAGAGGGAGAGAGACATCAGTGTATGGTTGCTTTTCACCTGCCTCCAGCCACAGACCTGACAGGAGACCTGGTTTGCAACCTTGTTATGTGTCCTGGCTGGGGAATCAAGCCTGCGACCTTTGGGTTCGCAGACCGACGTCTTATCCACTGTGCTACCAGCCAGGGCCTCAGAGCATTTTTGAGGTTCCCTAGTTTGAGTTGCCTAGACCTCTGAGACTTCCTAATAAATTTTCGGTCATGCTTTTCTGTTCTTCCCTGAAATCACAGCCTTGGACCAATAGCTATGGTGGTTTCAGCAAATTACTATAATTTTAGATAATGTCTTGAGAGGGCTCTTTCATGTTGGAGCTAAACTCTGGGTCAAATCAAGTAGCAGTTGATTCATGCAAAATATTGATTGTACTACTACTATATAGATGGGGCTTTAATCAGGTTCCAGAGGTACTCAGTCTTCTCACTGGCTTCGATATTGCTGGCTTCTCATAGCTTCTACCCCACTGGGTTGGAGAGAAAGGGGACGGGACTAGTGCATGTAAATGACTTGAATACCTTGCAGATGCTTAAAAGTGTGCTCTTGAATAAACCATTTTCAGTTTGTTCTGTGGCTCTGGTTAATTTTCAGAGTTCTGAACTGTTTGATTTTAGTTGTTTAGTTGATTTTCTATGTTTTTTTTTGTGAGAAAACAGTTTCCCTAACTTTCTCACTCTGCCATTCAAGAATATGTCTCCATTTTCAGTGTTGCTTTTTATCATGTCTGTGAATTTATCATTAAGATAACATATGGGCTTGTTAAACCAGTATTCCCTTGTCCTTTTTCGAGAGCCATGCCTGGCCAGCTCGGATTTTAGGGTTTCTTTTCAAATTATTGTTTCACCCCATATATAGAAATAATACTCCTTCTATTAAAAAAAAAGGAGGAGATGATGTAAGAGAAATCTACGCCAAGAAGGTAGAAGTAGGTCAGTTAGTTGCATCTTTTATCGTGGTGAATTATAGGAAGTAAAAAGAGAGTTGAATGTTGTAGAGAGATGTTTCATGTCTTACTTTCTTCACTCAGAATGGATCCCAAGAGGAAGGGGCCCAATGGGAACATTCAGATACCTGTGTCTGGGGACCCTTGGGGAGAATGCTCAGAAAGATGGTCCTAAAGTATCTTTTTATGTTCCCCAGGGCCTGTACATGGCACCCAACCATGTGACCAGATGTTGAAGTGGTGATAGGGATAGTAGACTGGCTAGGACTCAGGATACAAATGTAATAGTTGTCACATTTAAAGTATCATATAAATGCCCTGGACTGTGGATTCTAGTCAAAGATGCTCTTATGTTCTCCAAAAGGTCAAGTAAAACCAGTTGCACCTGAAAGATCACCATTCAGGGAGCATTTCTGAGCAGCTGTACCATGACAGAGTCCAGGGGAGACCAATAAGGTTCTAGAAAATGCTACATGAGTTCCAAACCTTTGTCTTCCTGTTTGCTGGGAGGTTATCCTTAGAACACGGGTGGGAAACACAAGGCCCTCCACCTTGTTTTATCCGACCTAGCACCTTGTTTCTACCTGGCTCACTTCACTGTTCAGGAGTAGTTTCATTTATACAGTCCTAACATGACATTCAGCCCTTTGAAGGCAACTGCAAGGCTGATGTGGTCCCCGGTGAAAATGAGTGTGATACCCCTTCCTTAGAAGAAAACAAGGGAAGGTGGCAGGAGTAGAGGTGGGGAGGGGACATCTGAAAAACATTTCCCAAAAAGAGACTGAGTCATTCAAAAAGACAATATTCAAACTGAAAGAATCTGTGATGCAAAAGTTGGGAAATTGAAAATCTCTTCCCTCACCTCCCAGGAGGATGGGACTGGATTGCGAGAAAGATCAGGCACATCATGGAAAATAAAGAAGCTCATTTTTTGTGTAGTTTTAGATGTAGTTCAAGTCTGCACACAATCCACTTGTATTCTTCTCTGTGTCCAAGTCGGACAGAAATACTGTTCTCCCTTCAGTTAAACATAGGTTCACTGTCTCCAGCTGTCCTCTCATGTTCCTCTCTCCTTCCTCTTTTCCTGTCTGGTATCCCCAGCAGGCACATCAGGGCTGCGGTCCACTGGCAGAAGCAAATTTCTATGCTTGTCCTCACCACTGGTGGGAACAGGACCACATTTTTGTTCAGATGGAGGACTCCAACACCTCTGTTTCCTCTGCCTTGAATGCCTTCCACTCCTTCCCCTTCTGCACCTGCCAACTTTTCCTTAATGAGTCAGTTTGAACCTCTGTCTCCTAGTCCCCAGTCTGAGTCAAAGACCGGTGCCCTGGGCTCCTGTGTCTTGTACCCATTTCCGTTGTCCTCCCTGCAACAACAGTGCATGTGTCCACTCATCTCTGCTTCTGCCCTGGACTGGAATCCGGGTGCCTGCTCTGCGTTTCATTGGCTTTTCTCAGCACCTGAAACACAGAAGGCACTAGGTGTTTATTACTTTTGATTCTGTGTCTCAGATTTTCACTACTTTGTACATTTTTGTTCACTCAAAATGTTGAACCTACCATCACTAACTACTCATTCAGTAAGTAAAACCCAATCCTTAAGAGTTGAAGAGCTTATAATTCTGTGGGATAGGTAAGTACACATTCAAAATGCAATATGTTGAGTGCTTTAAAGGAAAAAGTAGTGAGATCAGAAAAAACAGAAGTCCTAACTTACAGAAGGAATCAAAGTAAATTTCATGTAGAAGAACATGTTTTATTTGAATCCCGATGAGTAAAATTCTTTAAGAAAATTATTGGGGGTGGTCATTAAGTAATATATGAAAAGCAAAGAGAGATAGTTCGTGTTTATGTGTTCAACACATGTTATTCCGTCTACAATGGAAAGGATGGAGATAAGTTGACTAAAAGCCCTAACTGTATTGACCAGTTAGAAACTAAGAAATATTTGAATTACAACCCCATGTCCTAGACTTAAGCTTTTAGGACCAACTTAATTTCTGAGTAAAACTACAGACTTCATCATTATGTTAATCAGCTTAACAATAACCCACAGCCTTCAGACCAACTCAGACTTCATCACTATGGTTAGCTTGGCGATGGCTTTTATTTACCGAGGTTGTTGCAAATTGGGGAAAGGATCTGTAGTGTTATTTCTTCCAATATCTCTGAAAATGTGGAATCCTTCCTGGAGGAGCCATGTCAGGGGTCATCCCCTCGTCTGGCCCATATTCCGTCCCTACGTCCTCTGGCATTTCTTTTAATAAAATGCTAAAGGTGGATGTGCATTGCCTAACCTGAAATGTCATCTTTACTCAAAACCAGTGGCATTAAACTGCATGAAGGTAATACCAGATTTTCTAACATGTGCAATTTATTTTTAATGAATTACAGGACGAGGGAAATTATTTTCAGCATATGAAACTCCTGAATGTTCATGTGCAATATATTAGAACAATACCTTGCTTCTTCCCTCATGTCTGTGAGTGTGTACGCACGCATGCGTGGACTAACTCCACTACTTCTCTTTCTCTAATTGAGTAAATCTCTGTCGCCTATATGCTTTGACATGCCTGTAACTCACTCAATGACTGCTTTTTTGATAAATATTCTCCGAGCATCTACAATGAGATTTTAACTAAGTAAAACATAGACAATAGCAATATAGAGGATAGGTATCAAAAGGTCTATTTGAGCAGATAGATACCTACAGTGAAGGCAAAATAACATACGTACTATAAGACTATCACAAATGTAACGATGAAACGCATGATTTTACTGAGATGCTGGGAGCCAAATGAAGGCTGAAAAATATTGGGAGCTTTTAAAATGAGAGAAAGAGAGAGAGAGAGAGGGAGGGAGGAAGAGAGAGCCAGAGAGAGCCAGAAGAGCGAGCCATACGGGGCCAGGGGAGAGAGCGCTCAGACGGCGCGGTTCTGGGATTGTGGCCTGAGCCGAGAACAAGTGAAGTGGTGGATGAACTGTGACCTTCATGGGGAGTGACAGGGAGGTGATTAGGCAAGGATATGCAGAGAGCTTCTGGGGCGCCAGCAACGTTCTTCTTTTTGAATTAGGTGGTAATTACACAAGCGTTCATTTTTCAGAACGTTCTGCCTGTGTTCAATTCCACAATAAAATGGTTTAGAAAAGAGATCGGTGGGTGGAAAAGGGTCTGTTGACAGAAAGTAGAGTGCCCTGAAGCCTCCACTCTGACACTGGGCAGCCAGACACGAGGAAGACACGGTCGTGGCTGTCAGGAAGCTCAGATACTCGGGAAGGAGCAGTGGTGGGGAGCCCAAAAGAGAGGCCGGGATGAGAGTCTGACTACTTCACACACCTGAGGCCGGGGCGTTCTGCTTCTTCCGGTCAGCGGCAGACCCAGTCCCAGGTTCAACAGGAAAGTGAGGTGCTCCTGAGGGTGCCGTCTCTCTCCTCAAGCCCTCTATTGTTCTAACCTTCTCCATCCATGTTCTCCTTCCCCAGTGGTTTTGAGCTTCGGAACAGCTGTGTCACAATCTTGGAATATTTTCCAAAATAGTGTACAAAATCCCTCTGAGTAAGCACAGTAAATACAATCTAACTGCTTTTGGCTTTTTTGTGAGGCTGGAAAGAAGGATAGAGAAATATCAGTTGAATGAATGGTCTGATGAGTTGCCTAATGCCTTGAGCTTCCTACAACCTGTTGAGTAGCGGCCGGTGGTGCCAACACCCTTCGGTCGGCTTCTAAAGCTTGATGGGTTCCCAGCGGTGTTTATCCCACCTCTGCCTCCTGTGATCCTGTCTCCATGCTGGAAAAAAATCTGAAGAGCTATTTATAGCAAACAAGCCCCAATTGTTCTCTCTCTCTGTAAAAATATAACTACACAGCTCTAGGATTTCCCTGTAGGCATCTCTGGGTGCTTGTTCGCAAGGCTATGTTCATGCGTAATGCTTAGAAGCCAGGTCTGAGGACAGACGTTGATGGCAAGGAAAGGAAAGGATGTAGGACTAGAAACCAGGTCACTGATTTCTAGTTCCTCAACATGACAGCACTTGCATCACGTACATTTATCTGTAGGGGTATATGAGAATATGAGTTACTTTTTAGAATTTTGTTCTCCGTGTTCTAACAAGAATCCTTCCTTTTTATTTTTTCCCAGGGGTGGTTCCTTCTCCCCTTCTTCCTCCTTCTGTGATTTTGAATGGAAAATGCCCTACAGCAGAAAGAGGAGGAAGGAAGCTCCAGAAGTCTCAGGGAGTTTCAGTTTTTAAAGGGATCGTGTCTGGCTGTGCACGTCAGTGCACAAGTTTTAAAGGAGGAATGGAAAACTTGGGGTAGGGTGCACCCTTCCCTAAAGAAGGCATGACCCTTCTCTGCTAACCCTCAGCACCCTTATACTAGAGGGAACTTCAGGGAGGGCCTAAGGGAAAAGTCAGACACAAGCTGAGGCCCAATGTTTCTGCCTAAAACCAGCCAGAAAATAAAGGTCAGACGGTAGTTAGATTTGGAAGTCTCCTCTATCCACCTTGGACTTGGACAGATGGAGACTTCCCCAGGCCTTTTTCCAGAAAGAAGAGAATGCTGAGCAGGCCTCCTCCTAACATTCTTAGGTCCAGATGTGAAAAAAAATAAATGGAGAATCCTATTTATTGTAAGTTTCTGAAACATCTACAACAAAGAGGCTGCTAAATTAAATATGTTCTATCATCTTGCGTGGATTGCAGTAGTTTAGAAGACCGGGTTCAAATTCAGAATTGGCAGGCTGTGCTCAGAGCTCTGCACCCCGATGCGGTAGCCAGAAGGAGCTGGTCCCCAGCCTGACTCCCCTATCCAACTCGGGCTCCACTTGGGAGCATGCCGAGCCGCAAGCATGTGTCCACACCGAAGGCAGGACCCAAAAAAGAGTTATAAACTGGACTGCATTAAAATTGGGCATTTCTGCTCTGTGAGAGATGCTGTCAGGAGAATGAAAGACAATACATACTAAAACAAGATGAGGTGCCACTACACACCTATTTAAATGGCCCAAATCCCCCTGGCCTGGTGGCACAGTGGATAAGGTGCTGGCCTTCGAACCCCAAGGTCGCTGGTTCGATTCCCAGCCAGGGCATATAACCAGGTTGCAAGCCAGGTCTCCAGCCAGGTCTGTAGCTGGAGGCAGGTGAAAGGCAACTATATATTGATGTCTCTCTCTCCCCCTCTCTGCCTCTCTCCCTACCCCTCTCTCTAAAAATAATAATAAATAAAATCTTTAAAATAAATAAATAAATGGCCCAAATGCAGAACACAGACAGTATCAAGTGCTGGTGTGGAGGACCTAAAGCAACAGGAACTCCTGCCCATTGCTGATGGCAACGCAAAACGATGCAGCCACTTTAGAGGACAGTTTTGTAGTTTCTTACAAAATTAAGCATACTCTTACTGTGTAACAGTATTTGCTGGCTGAAGCTTACATCCCCCACAAAACCTACACGTAGGTACGGTAGCTTCACCCGCAGCTGCCGAAACTGGGGAGCAGAAGGTGTCCTTCAGTGAGTGAGCTGATACGTAAGCTGCGGTCCATCCAGACAGTGGAATATTGCTCAGCATTAGAGAAATGAGCTATCAGGCCAGGAAAAGACATGAAGGGACCGTAAATACATATTTCTAAATGGAAAAAGCCAACCTGAAAGGCTGCTTACTGTACAATTCCAACACACATTTTGAAGAAGTCAAAACTGTAGAGATAGTAAACAGGTCTGTGGGAAAGAAGGCAGAACGCAGTGAGGACAGTGAAACCACTCTGTATGATACTGTAATGTGATGCATGCCATTGCATATCTGTCCATAAATGCACAACACCAGGAATAAACCCTAATGTGTACTACTGTGGTTTGGGGTGATCATGATGTATCAATGCAGGTTCATTAATTGTAAAATGTACCACTCTGGTGGGGGATGTAATGGGGGAGGCTATGCATATTGCAGGGAGGGGAGTTTGTGGGAACTCTATTCTCCTCTCAATTTTGCTATGAACCTAAAACTGCTCTAAGGGTTAAATCTTTTTAAAAATTGACCATAAAGGCATGGGTTTATTTCTGGGCTTTCTATTCTGTTCCATTGCTCTATATGCTTGTTTTTGTGCCAACACCATACTGTTTTGGTTACTGTAGCCTTGTAGTATAGTTTGATATCAAATAGCATGACTCCTCTGACATTGTTCTTTTTTTTCTTAAGATTGTGAGGCTATTTGTGGCCTTTTGTAGTTCTGTATAAACTTTTGGAATATTTGTTCTAGGTCTGTAAGATATGTCAATTGGGTGGATATATATATATATAAAAAGAAACTAGACCACCAACTTACACCATACACCAGAATAAACTCAAAGTGGATTAAGACTTAAATTTAAGTTGCAAAACCATAAAAATCCTAGAAGAAAACATAGGCTGTAAAATTTCAGACATTTCTGATAACAGTATTTTTGCTGATGTATCTCCTTGAGCAAGGAAATCAAAAGAAATAAATAAATGGGACTACATCAGACTAAAAAACTTTGCACAGCAAAAGAAACCAGCAACAAAATGAAAAGTAAACCCACTGAAGGAACATATTTGCCAATGATACATCTGATAAGGGGTTTATTTCCAAAATATATAAATAATTTATACTACTCAGCACCAAGAAGACAAACAACTCAATTAAAAAGTGGGCAATGGACCTGAATAGACACTTCTCCAAATTGGACATACAGACAGCTGATAGACATAAATAAAATTTATTAAAAAAAAAAAAATTTAGCCCTGGTCGGTGTGGCTCCGTGGATTGCATGCTGGCTTATGAACCCAAGGGTTGCTGGTTCAATTGATTCCCTGCCAGGGCACATAGCCAGGTTGCAAGCCAGGTCCCTAGCTAGAGGCAGGTGAAAGGCAACCATACATTGATGTTTCTCTCCCTTCCTTCCTCCCTCTCTGCCCTTCTCTCTAAGAATAATAAATAAAATCTGAAAAACTGTAGACAAAACAGAAACAGAAAGAAAATTTTTAGATCAGCAATGCTGGATGAAAAATTGAATTACCTATAAAGTGTTTTCAATGATGTATACGAGTAAGAGGTGATAGAGTATGAAGTCATAAATGTAGGAATAATTATGGTAGAGGAGTGGAAGACAGACATTGTTACAGACTGATTTATGTCCCCTCAACATTATTCATATGTTGAAATCCCAACTTCCAATGTGATGTTATGAGGAAGTAGGTTTGTAGGGCTGGGTAGGTTATGAGAGCATGGCCCTCGTGAAAACATTGCTGCCCTGATGCCACAGGTCCTGGAGACCTAATCCCATACCCATGTGGGACACAGAGAAAAGATGGGGCCATCTCTGACCCAGGAAGTCCTCACCAGATGCCAGTCTTCAGGGATCTTGAACTTGTTCTGAACTTCCCAGACTGTCAGAAATAAATTTCTGCTGTTTATAAGCCACTCAGTCTATGTACTCTATCATAGCAGCCAGAACAGATGCAAACAGATATCCAAGAAGGAGAAGTAAATACAAACAAAACCAATCACAGTTGGTGCCCCACCCACTCCTACCAGTTTCTGTATAATAATTTTGAATAGATTTGAGCATTTGCTATGTTCCAGATACTTGCCTTAGAAATTATCACGGGCAATTGTCTTCATCCCTATTTCAGAGATGGGGTATGAAGAGATGGGTCCAGAAGGCACACAGGTAGGTGGGCCCAGGACTTGAACCCAGGCATCTGGTTCTCTAGAACACACTCTTCAGCGTTAAACCTCACAAGCTGCTCAGATCCTCACTGGGGACAGAAAAACACATTTTTTAAAAATCAGCGCTCTAGTCCCAGCTACTAGTCCTACAAGCAAGGATATATTTAGTAATATCTCTGTCCTCCTTTGTGAAAGACAGGAAGTGGTCTGTTTCAAGGACCAGAGGAAATAGCTATGAAAGTGTTAAGCACCATGCTGGGTGTCCAGTAAGTATGGGTCCCTCCCTCCTTTCTTTGATTTGTTTTTGCTTTTTTATTTGCTTGCTTGCTTGTTTTTGTGGCTACTTGAACACGCAATTCCCAGTAAGAATAGTGATCTTTTTTTCCTGGCATATTTACTAACCAGACACTTCCCTCTACCTATCTTCAGCCTTCCATTTGTCGTAGGATCATATGATTGCTCGTTGTGTTTATTTGGTAAGAGGCCACCAAGGATCCTTGTTTTTATGGGAAGGAGAGGGCAGGATGTGACTTTTCAATTAAGTGCTAGGCCTAGCAGGCCATCTAACGCTGTCATCACTCAGGCCTGGAAGCGATCTTGCAAAGCACATATCTTTCTCTGGGGTCAGCAGGTCTGTTTTGACGCAGAGGGGCCCAGTAATGTCCTGAGAAACTGTCAAGTTCCTGCAAACACCGTGAAAGGGCTGGCATGCATCAAGCCTGGACTGCCTCGGACTTTCTGTAACTGAACCCCTTGTGTCTGGGCAACTCCCAACTTTCACAGGTGGGTCCCAAATGTGCCTCAGGAAACCAGGGTGCTGGCGGAGCGGGAGAATCCATTGCCTCTCCCTTGGGGAATGAGCTGTTTTAGTCTTTGCTTACAGCGGTCAAAAGCAAGATGCTTCCATAGGGGGCAAGAGGATCTATCCCTTCCATTCAGAGGAACAAAGTGATCAGGAATGGATCGCATCCCCCACAGCTGAGTCTCTGTTTAATGGGTGGATCAAGAAAGCAAAAGTCTGAGCTGCTTCTGACACCAGGCAGAGATGCCAATTTTTATCCTAATCAGAGAAAGTCCCTCTGACTGTTCCGCCCACCAGAGCATCCCCGGGGCTGGTCCCCGCCAGGATAGGCTTGCATCACAGCTGCCCGCTGGCTGGCTGCTTGACTCACAGAGCAGCGGAAGCCCTGGAGGCATGTGATCCAGGCCCATTTCTCTGAATTGTTATGACTTTAAAAGTGATGACCAGACAGAAAGCTGGGCGGGAAGGAAGATGAGGGTGTAGCAGTAAAGAGACTTGACATTCAGATGATGTATTACCGAATTGTACACCTGAAAACTATGTGATTTTATTAATCAGTGTCACCCCAATCAATTTAATTAATTTTTAAAATAAATAAACGAATATATAAATATATATGTCTATATATGTGTGTGTGTGTGTTTGTGTGCGTGTGTGTATATATATATATATTATATATATATATTATATATTATATATATATATTATATATACATGAAGCCAACTATCTCCATTCTTAGCATGCTGCTGAGGCGCTTGCTGCTACTTACAGGGTTAGCCAAACAAAGCTAATCCTGGGGGTGGCCAGCTTCCTCATATCTCGGTTGAAAACCCAGCTCCATCCCTAAAGCTCTGTTACCCTGCTTTTAATTCCCCCAACAGCCAGGTCCTTTAGTGGCCTGATGGGGTCACACCTCGCTAAGGAGATGGGGCTGCTCCTGAAGAAGCGGGTCCAGAGTTGGTGGCCCAGAGTTCAGTGCCAAGGTGACCCTGGCACTCAAGGACTTAAAGGTTCTCCCTGAAACCATGCAAATGTTCAAGTGGAACACTGGCTGGAGGCTAATCCAAGGAGGCTTTGCAAGTCCTCGTATTTTACCATCCTCCCTTGTTTTCTTTTTGAGCTCCTTCATGTAAAGCTGAAGAATAATTTTTTTTTTTTTAAATGAAGGCTGGAAAGGACAACCCAGCATGTTCTGCCTAATCCTCAGTGTACCTGTAGGTTGAGGGGGATCCCCATGTCAAGACCTGGGTGTACACATCCTGTCGTACTGACTCAGCGCCCCAGCTCTGCTCCCGTACCCCACCCACATCTCTCCTCCATGTTGGCTGCTGCTAGGCCGCCGCCAGGCCTTGTCAGGAGACTGGCTTCGCACACGCCCCCAGCCACTTCCCAGGCTGCTGTGGAGGGCGCTGAGCCAGGTTCTCTTGAATGAGAAGGAAAGACTCCATCACAGGTCAGGCCCCATAGCACCCTACCCCAGGGATTGACATGTGCTAACAATGAACGGGAAATTTTGCAGGTGGAGGTTTCCACAGCCAGGCTTTAAACTGCACCAGCTTGCCCAGTCCTGAAACCAAAACTGCATGCCTCACAGGTCATCAGCGTGTTCTGCTTTCATCACTCACATTCTGTCTTGCATCCCCAGCACTGCTAGCCTGGGGCACTTTGCAGAAAGAAAAGAAATATTTAATAACCTGTATTTTTTTTTTCCTACTGAATGCTCCAAGCATATTATGTTCTGCAAATTCTAGTTAGCAAATAGTTTCATAAAGCTCAGGTCCTGTCTTAATGGCCTCCAAAAATATCTTTGAGCATTTTCTTTGCGTCAAGGGCAAAGCTAGAAATTAACTGGACGCCTTTGGTCCCACACCGCCAACGGTGAGGATAAGGGGGAGTCAATCAGGTTGCCAATGTGATGAAACCCCCTGGGACTGGGCGCTCAGTGATACCAGGATGCCTTTTCTTGTCCCCGCATATGGCCCCATCCTCTCTCACTGCCGAGGGGTATGTCTGCACTGAATAAAGTGAGACGACTGACAGCTCTTGAGTTTAACCTCTTGTGATTTCTGCCACCAGAAACGGTCTTTCTTCTCTCTCTCCCCTCTCCCTCCCTCTCTCTCTCTCTCTTCCTCCCCGACCCCTTTCCTTCTCTCTTTTCTCAAGCTCCGAAGTCCGTGAGCACTGAATTCAGTGATTCAGCCTAGGAGACCTGGGGAATGGTTTTCTCTGCGCAGATTGGGAGTATTGATGCATTCTTGGGAAACACGAACTTTTCAAGTGGCTGCAGTGGGGAAGGAGCAAGAGATCGGTGGGCTTCTCAATGTAGCTGGGTTGTGCTTGGAAGGCAGCAAAGGAGCCATTGAAGGATGGCAGCAGGGTTGCGGTAGGCGAGTAGGTATTCTCATGAGCACACTGCGGCAGGGAAGAGAGGCTTGAGTGGGTGCAGCCACGCGACCACACCCGTGGATGGTGTGTCTTCCTGCGCACAGCTGTGCCCATGCTGGACGCAGGCCCAGAAGGTGCCTTGCCCTGTTCATTGAAAGGAAGGAATCCAGTGGCACACATTTCCTCCTGACCCGGGGCTTCCACAGGGTAGTTTTTCCTTTTGGTTTTCCTTTTTTTGTAATTATAGCACATGGATTTGTGAGTGAGTCCTACACTAACTTCTTTTTTTTTTTTTTCTTAACTATGTTTTTTCTACTTTTGTTTTATTTCATCTCTGCCAGTTTCCTTAGGACTCCTAATGTGTTTTTTTCCTCCTAAATAATTAAGTTCAATGCTTACTTTGTTGATTTCCTCCTTTATTATTATTATTTTTAACAGCAAAAGTATTGACTATGAATTGACCTTGGTGTATTCCTGTCACTTTGTCCCAAAGGTTTTCTCTATTAAGCATTCTAATTTCTGGTATTTTCTTGAAAGTCTGTTATTAGCTGATTGTTTAATGCCTCATTCTAGCTAATAACAGACTTTGTTATTAACTAAACTTTTTTCATATGATTTTGTTGTAATTTATCTGAATCCTTACCTCACTAATAGCAATAACAATAAAGTATTATTCATTTTATTACACTGTGATCAGGGAACATAACCTGGAGAATTTCATTTGTCGTTAATTTCTTTAGGTCCAAGGAAACTAATTCTGCTTATTAAGTAGTTCCTGGTGCTTGTCTCTTATGTTCCCTGAAAAAATGTGAAAGTGAAAGTCTTGAGGATATTCACAGTGTTTGCAGTCACCCAATTTGTTAGGTACCAAAATTGAAATCTAAGACACCAATGTCCAAAGCCATGAGCCCCATGGAAGGCCCTCAGTGTGGACAAAAGACAAGACATTGCCATCTACGAGTTCTGCAGCAAACTGAAGGGAAACTATCCCTTTGGGGGCCAAATTCCTAGCATAATCTTCCATTTTGGTATCAAAATTTCCCCTGTTTTCTTGTTCATCTCATCCATCCAGACATTTTTCACCAAGGTTAATGAGACTTAATTTTCTTAAAAATCCATTAGTCACCATTCGCTTATATCCTAGTCTGGCCAGATTTTTCTCCGGAGTGACCCACGACACCATTTCCTCCAGAGGCACCCTGTTTTGCAATTCCTTGTTTGCACTTATAAATCTGCACAGGAAACAAGCTCCATGTGTTGTTTCTGCAACCCTGGGGCTTCCCTGCCACTGCAGAGAGGTTTGCTGAATTCAGTTTGTTGAGTTTGGGAAGAATGCTATGTTTAACAAAGCTCCTACCTGTCGTCCATCTCTACGGCCAGATGTTAGAAAGAGACACCTGCACCCCCCGTCTCACTCCTGGGGGCCATGGCTTCCATGGGGCTGCTGACAGAGCTCATTAACCTGTGGTCTAAGGCCTACAGGCCACCCGGGGAATCTCAGCTCAGAATAGGAGCTGGAGGCTCTGGTGGCCAGGCCAGGGAACAGGCTGTGATGTTGGGGCTGGCCAGTATGATGAGAGTTTGTCGTGGCAAGGGATGCTGTTGGTCCAGGTGCGAGAGGCCACCTCCCAGGGCTCATTCTGTGCAGCGACCTGAGGAGGCAGAGAACCCAGCAGCCAAAAGCCAGAAGTGGATGGCAGGCTACAGAGAGCACAGGGGCACAAGGAACATCAGATCAGAGAAGTAGCTGCTCAGCACAAGGAATGGAAGCCTGGTAGACTTGCTCCCAGCCACCCGAGGGCCACCAGAGCTTCACAGGAGACTCTGCTCGAAGCACCTGCCATGTTTGTTCCGATTTCATTTGGTCACTTCATGTGCTGCTTCCATCTCTTTGATAGTCCCTGATCAGCACGTTCTGGGGGGAGGAGGAGAAAGAAGTCGGGGGCTAGAGAAGCCTTTGCCACCAGAAGCTTCCAGGCTGAAATAGGTTGATCCGGGGGAGGAGGAGATCAGCCACTAGATAAGGTTTCAGGATCTAATACCTTCTGGATGTTATGATGACTGGCTTCAGACTGTGTTCATTACTGAAAGCAACCATATCCCCTGGGATCCATCAGAGTTTTCCTCCAGGAGTAGGGAAAGCTTATGTCCTCTGAATAAGTGGTAAAAGGGTGAGGGGAGACAATGAGCATGTCCTCTGCTTATGTCTTGAGTTATACATGGTTACTCACTGCGTAGACTTCATGGGATCCACCCAACAACCAGAGAGGATGAAGGTGGCATTTCTGAAGCCAAGACTGACAGAGCTTATATAGTGCCAACAGAGGGTCACCCAGGCCCCTTAGTTGCAGAAAGAGAGCCTGCTCTGGCTAGTTTAGGCAGAAGTGGAATTTATTATGGGAAATTAGGTAGCTCATGGGGCTCAAGAAATAAACTTATGGCAGAGTTCCAAAAAGCTCCTCCCAGTACTGTACCATACCATAGAAAAGTGCTTCCACCATTGGCCCCAGAACCAAGCCCCTGCCACCCGCAATTGTCTTCATTATGCAAGTCACCCCAAGGCCGAATGTCCCATTGGTGAAGTCTAGATGATGTGACACCATTCTACCCAAGAGAGCTGGGACAACTCTCAAGAAGCTAAATCGTGCAGACCAGAAGAGGATGTCCAGGTCAATTAGGGAGAGCTGCCGGGCATGGCGGGAGCTGGTGGCCTCCGTGACACTGTGGCAGGTCCTGCCCACTCTGCCTCTGTCGCCCCTCACTGTTACCTCTCTTTTCTGCCATTAATGGGTGTCAGACTCGTGTTTGTAATTTCTGATTTTTTTTTTTTTTTTTTAAGTAAAGCCTCTTTTTGCAACTTGGCATTTCAAGTCTATCTACCTTTTTGTTCTCAACAACTTTTAAAAGATTTGGCTGACTATGACTCAGTTTGTTCTAAATTATTCAAAAATAATTCAGATACACTGTGAATTTTATTTGCATTTCAGTCTATTCTGACATCAGATTGACCAGGGAGTCAAGAGTAGGTGACTGCAGATAAAAATACTTCCAAACATGTAGAACTTCATGACACCAAGAATTAGGATGAAGTAGTACAGATCCGAGACCCATGGTTGTGGATATGGCAGGCTTGACACTTGGAACCTAAGGATCTTACCTTAAGGATGCCACTCATTCTAGTACAGCTGACTGGCCAGGTTTCAAAAGACCCCTAGCTATGGACTTTTCAGTAGAGCATCTGGAATTCGTTACAACAGACAGGTTAGTGCCCAAGTTTTTTATTCTTTCTTTGATCACTGCCTCATGGCATCTAGTTTTATGTTTGTAAAAACTCTAGTAAGTCATTTGAAAAATCTCTTTGGAGTAGAGATGTGGAGTTCCTGATCCCTTGGAGGTAGCAGTGAATAAACCCTCACCTTAAGCAAACCTCTAGTGTAGATCTACATTCTTGAAGGCCACCTCAGTTGTCCCCGTCTCACCATCTGGTCTTGCACATGGCTGCTTCACTTTGGCTTTTCCCTTCTGGGCAGCCCTGCCCTGTCCTTTTCCTGAAGCTCCTGAGGGCCATCTCAGCTTTTCGTGCTACTTCCTCAGTGGAGAATTTCTGGCAAAAATCTAATGAAGAGCATGACTTACTGTAACTTGTGGGAAGACAGTTCAAACCAGACCCTCTTGTGAAATGTGGGTGTAGACCCAGCTTGCTGCATGTCTAGATGGAGCAACATACTGCCCTTTCTCCAATGCCTCCACCTAGGCTCTGCTCCTTTTTTCCAGAAAGACTCCTGTTGGATGGAGCATCCATTATGCTTTCAGTGGACACATATCACAGGGAAGTCTGCCCAGCAAGAAGCAAGTCATGCTAAAGCCTCCTTTATCCAAGTTTCCTGCGTGTAAGCGCACAACTGGCTGCAGGCTCAGAGTGAGGCTTGTCTGACCATTTGTATCTGTAGGCAATAACTACTTTCAAAAGGCAGTAAAATTGTAGGTCCTTGGGGAGCTATTTCCATAATGCCAATTTGGACCAGAAAAGAAGAAGGGAAGGAAGAAAGAGAAAGAGAAAGAGGAAGGAAGGGGCGGAGGAAGGGAGGAAAGAAAGAAGAAAGGCATCGGGGGCAGGATCTGGGCTTATTAAAGGAATATTTTACTACTTAATGAGGAGACATTATTAATGAAAATGCTCTGTCCTTAAACTATTGTATTACTTGGAGAAAACAAGAAATATGAATTCGGCTATGAGAGTTTTATCAACAATATGTGTTGTATTTCTGTACTTGCTCAGTTTCTTCTAAGTAAATCATTTATTTGTTCACAACAAAAAAATGTTCTAGCCAACTTGATATGCTTAGCACTATACCAAGTACAGAAACTCATTGTCAGGGTGCTTGAGAAAGAACTTGTATTGATCACTATAGTGAAAAATAAAAATAAAAAATAAATGTCACGAAAGCATTATGTAATGTACAAGAAGGAACCCATTTCTTCTTCCTCTTGGAATTAAAGAAGACCCAACAGAGGACCTTTCTTTGAGCTAAATCTTGAATGCTTATTCATTTAATTGATTCCACATTATACACAACAGAATAGATATACTAACATAACTACCATCGATACAGTTAGTAAGAACAGTGTACTAGACTTATCGGGGGATCATTTCATAAGTTATACAAATGTCGACACCATGCCAGACACCTACAACATATCTAATATTAAATATCAACTGTAACTGAAATTTTTTTCATTTAAAAACATTTTAACAGGCCCATCCCTTCCTCCCCTAACCATTTTATTTTTTTCCTCCCCTAACCATTTTAAAGTTATATCTACATTCTCAGAAATTGTAGCCATTATATACTAGAATCTCTTCATTTGAAGCCTTATTTTATAAAACTGGGTGTTT
The DNA here is from genome assembly GCA_004026585.1 of Noctilio leporinus. NCBI lineage: Eukaryota > Metazoa > Chordata > Mammalia > Chiroptera > Noctilionidae > Noctilio > Noctilio leporinus. The sequence goes on along the minus strand of PVIW01001811.1, from coordinate 134,911 downwards.
CATAATCATCACAAGTTCTTAAGTTGTCTGTTTTAGATGTCTCATTTTCTAAGAGCTCTGCTCCAAAGGAAGTTCATAGGACCAATAATTCCTCAGTTCTTTAAATTTCTCTATGCCAATTATATTTGAATGTCACTTTGGCTAGATATAAAATCCTTGGCTCATCGTTGCTTTTTCTTGTTTTACATATTTTCCATTTTCTTCTGGCTTAGTGTAAAGAAACTATTTGTCATCTGTATTTGTCACTATATTTCCAGGACCTAGCACAATAGACACACAGTGACGCCCAATAGGAGTAGGTGAGTGGATAAAAGAACACTGGTTACATAAGAAATGTTAGATAAGAAGCCTGCCATCTCTGTCTCTGGTCTCCTTATCTTACCAAGTCAGTACTCTTAAGAATGAAAATTGATAGGCATAATTACTTTGGACTTTCAAACGCAGCCTTTTCCTGAAAGATACTGTGCGTCGGGCCTGTAACAAAATGAGATTTAACTGTAAATTGAAGGAAAATTGTTTATTACTCACCTAAAAGAACTGTGTTTGCATCCATTTTCAAAAGTTTCAAATAGTGTGAATATGATTAAGGGGATAAAAATAGTATTGATGAAAGGTATGAAAATAATGTGGTACAATTTATTACATGTGCTGCAAGAGTAGGATCGACAATAAGCATAATAACAGCAACTATTTGGGGCTTTGAGTCCAAGATCAGCAATAACAGCTTGTTCCCATTTCTCCTGAGGAAAAAAACTGGCACAATGCCTAGAACGTAGTAAGAGTAGATAGAATTTATGTCAGCGGTCCAATTGTTGCTTGATTTACAATCATGAGTGAGATTTTTATGAATGGAAAAGTTCAAGTTGCCTTAAGAGCTGGCCGTGGAAGTATAGAATGTCCGTCTAGAAATAGATTATACAGGAGGACGTAGATCACTCTGTCCTTCAGGCTCACAGGCTGGCGCTCAGTCCCCCGAGCCACGCACACCAGGGCTGACTGTCCTCGCCTAAAAGGCTGCACATCCTGATCAGAGTGGGCAGCCCAACCTTTAGAGGTGGCCTCCTGCTTATATTTCTGCGATAGTGAGTCTTCCTATTGATCACTTTAATTTTGTTATCAGTCTCCGGTTAATGTCAGACCTCAAAAACCAAAGAAGAGTAAAAGCACGTCAGTCAGGAGGAAATGAAAGGTCTCTGCTATCCATCAGCAGTAAAGAGATTGTGCATGAAAGTAAAAGTATTTGCTCAGCATTGGCGCGACTCTAAGGAAACCCAGACACAAATCTGCATCGCAGCTTTCAGCATGGCTCAGTTCCCTCCCAGCCAGTTCCACTCACCAGCTTGCTGGTCAAGGCCAGGCCCCAGCAGGCCCTGTGCACCAGGCTCCAGATTCCTCAAGGGCAGGGGTGGAGTGGCAGAATGCCCTTGATACTTGGCAGCCTCTTCCAAGGCCTCTGGATTGGCTGCCGTTCAAGGTGTCCCCCAAGTGTCAGTCGACACTAAAGACCCTTACGTCCCATGTCCTCAAGTTTGCCCAGGGGATGGTGGTGGTAAAGTGTCAGCTCTCCTAAGTAATATTTACATTTAAATTTTAACAATATCCTCCCATGACTTGATCCCAAGGATTGTGGGTTGAATGAGGGGCTGTGACAGCCACCATTGCTAGTTACCAGCAACATTATTATGGGAGGTACCAGGCCCCAACGCACACTCTGTGATGAGGGCGACTTCAGGGAAGAGAACATAGCAGATACGTAATCAGGTGAGTGATGGATAGATAGATAGATACATAGGCAATTCCAAAGCTTTGCCAAAAAACGTAATTTTAGGAACAGGATACATTTAAATCATAAACAAGTTAATAAATGTGCAGAGTGATTGAAATTTTCAGGGGTTAGTTTTTAGTGCTCATAACATCTCAAGGGCAGATACTTTAAAGCATTCCTTTTTTTAAAGTATTAATTCAATATCTTTAAAACCACCCAGTATGGTCTTTAGGAAACATTTACTCTGAATTTAAGAAGACGTTCTCTGTGTATCTTTTCCCAAAAGCATTAAAAACTTGTCTCTTATGACACTCTTTTTTCTTATTTTCTTCTAGTAAAAATAACTCTAAGCTTTGATTCAACTGGCAAAGGGTTAGGTATTCATATGAACTGGGTCAAAATGAAAAGGGATATTGAACTTAGGCTCTTTCCTCAAATCATGATAAATTATACCTATTCAAAAACCTTCAGTGTCTTCCTTTGCAGGACATGATCCAAAATTCTTAGCCATGTCTAATGCCTCCAATATTTCATCCTCAAACCACCCACGGATCCTCATCTCCAACCATGACCACACACCATCCTGTCTTAAGAAACAGAATGTGCTCAAGTCCAGGGGAGAGGGAGTGCTGAAGCCAGGTGGCAGCTCTTCATCCACAGAAAGCACCCCGAGAGTTCCTACCCTGGGCCTCTGCACGTCCATTTCTTGCCCCACTGTGACCTCCTTCCCTCTCCTTCTCCAGTCTGAGTCCTGCCCAGCTCTGCCCTTAGTCTTCAATGCTCTCCCCATCCCTAAGTCCCCCAGCTGTGTGTTTCATTTGGCACTTAGCTTCTGCCTTGTGGAGGAAGTAACTTTTGTAAGTTAATAAGTATTAGGTGTTAAGACCAACTATGTTTCAGGCAATATATCAGGCACTCATGTTTATAATAATCCAAGAGGTATTCGTATATATGGATGCCCCCATTTCACAGGTAAGGAAAGTAAGGCTTTCTTTACTTTCTAACCAGGGCACATAACCAGGTTGCAAGCCAGGTCTCCCGCCAGGTCCGTGGCTGGAGGCAGGTGAAAGGCAACCTTACATTGATCTCTCTCTCTCTCTCTCTGACTCTCTCCCTTCCCCTCTCTCTGAAAAATAATAAAATCTTAAAAATAAAAATAAAAATAAAATAAAAAAGGAAAGCTTGCCAGGTTCACCCAGCTCATGAACAACAGAGTCGGGATTTAAAACCAGGCTCCGCACACCATGGTCTTTCCACGGTGGCACCCTGGTCTATTTCGTTCATCCATTTCACTCATTCCTTCATCCAACCAGGGCTCTCTGAGGCATGTAGGCTTGGTGGGAGGAAACTGCAGAAAGAGGTAGAGGCCGTGGGCGGGTGGGTGGGAACGAAGAGAGGAGAGCAGGATGACACCGGACTTCGGGCTTCTGGAATGACTATGATGCCCTGTAACCACATCATGAGCCAGGAGGGGGGATGGGGCTGGTGAGGAGGACAGTCTAAGTGAGCGTCCTGTGCAGAGGGCTGTTGCATCCCCCATGGAGACAGTATCCATGGTTAGGCACGCGGTCTTAACTAGCCCTGGTCTTGAACCTTGAACCTGGGCTGCACCAGTTGATAGCATTAGCTGCATGCCTTTGGGCAAATTACTTTACCGTTAAGAGTCTCGGGTTTTTCTATGCAAAGTGAGAATAATAATAGCCACCTCACAAAGATTTTAGGAAGATACTATTAAGCAATTCTTATAAAATAGTTACTATGATGCCTGGCATGTCCTGAGTACTCAGTGAATGGCATTTTATTGCTAACAACACAGATGGCTGCAGTAAGTGTGACCGCAGAGTGGAGACATCTGTGCTGGAGAGTGGTTTTAGGTATCACTGGTGTGTGAGCAGAGGCTGCAGTGACTGAAGGCATAATAAAGTCCATGAAATGGGCACGTGTGTAGAGCAAAGGCCCAGAAAGGCTCAAGTGCCCAGAACTCAAATGTAGCACAAGAGTGAAGTGAGCTGGTCTGAGCACGTTGCAGGTCCCAGGAACGGGCTACCTCTGGGGAAGGGAAGAGCGCAGCCTCTGCAAAGAGGGAAGCCACTATTCTGTTGAGTCCACTGCTGCCCTTCCAAAACCCAGCCCTGCGTCGCTAGACCTCCCGTTCTGTTTTGTCAGGAGACGTCAGAAATTTCCCAGTATTGAAATATTGGCAACTACATTCAGCTTAACAAATGAACTGGCACATGTGCAGGTCGGTTGGGGCTTGTTGGCCACCAGATTGTAGAGAAGAAGAGGGCCGGGGATGGAGCCCGGAAGAACACAGCATTAAAGGAGTGGGCAGAGGAAGTGGAGGGGGTGAGAGAGACTAGCAAAGGCAGGAAAAAGAGGAGCAGAAAGGGCTGAGGTCAAAGAAGCAAGGTTAGGAGCATCTCCTGGAAAAGAGAGGCATCAGCACACGGCACACAGTGGCCGACCGGGCACGCAAACACATCAGGAGCTGGGACCTCTTCTTGAGACTGCATGAGTGATTTCTGCCGAGGAGAAGGGACTTAATCGCCAGAGGAATTGTTCCAGAGTTGAGCATGAGGCAAGAAGGCCTGCGGGAAAGGAGGATGCGATGTAGAATTCTATTTGGGCCAGTCTCTTGGACGATGAGGAGGGGATCCAAGGACTTACAGTAAATGGGTATCTTTTCAAAAACCAAGGTGGAGCATGGCGCTTCACCGCTCGCTGGACATCGTTCTGACAGCTGAACTGGGAGGTGGGTGGGCACCCAGAACATTTGCCCCTGGTTTCCAGGTCAGGGGTCAGCCAATCACAACAAGGGAAGGCAAAAAGGACAAATAAAAACTCCAGCACTCTAACCAGGGTTGAATTCTGAGATCTTTTATTTTTCTTCCAGGTAAATATTATTATTATTATTATTATTATTATTATTAGCTATATTATTAATATCAATATTAATACTCTCTAAGGGTTAGGAAAGCACTAACTACAAAATCAGGGCTTAAAATATGGGACCTGCCCAGTGTGCTTAAGAACAAATTACAACCTCAATCAAGATTGGACCCCTTACATCATGCCCTAAGTAGAAAGTCGTTAAGTACCAATCAGTGAGTGCTCATGCAGGACTCACCAAGAAGGATGACAGAAGAACATTAGCTTGTCCAAGGAAACGAATCCGTCTAGTCAAAGAGGTCGCAGATGGCGACTCATAGCAGTCAGCACACAGACACTTAGCATGTCCTTTCACAGTTAGCACTCTGAGCATTAAATTCTGAAGTGGCCATTTAACAAGGGTGGGGAATCTTGTCCAAACTCGTATGGCTGGTTGTGACTAAAGCAAATTAGAATGGCAGTCTCTTGACTTCTCAATTCCGTTCGTTTCTATCGACTCTGTTGTGTCCAGAGAAGAGTTCATTACCCCTTAGAAGAAAGGAGTCCAGGGGGACATGCATGTTTTGAGGGGCGGGAGAGTGAGGTGGCTCCATGGCAGAAATACCCCCTGCGGCTGCAGGCCAGAGAGGAAAGAGCAGGCCAGGTGTCCCTCGGCAATGGGCACCTGCGAGGAGATCCCTGACATCAAACACAGTCTACCCACAGAGCCTGGAATGTACATATCCAGGTCAAATACAGCCAGAAATTCCAAACTAAAAAAGTAAACATACATTTTATTAAATATTACCTATAGTCATACATTAACATGTTGGCTATCACTCACTGAGTAACATCAACTTTGCAGACCAACCAACACGCTCTCACTGAGCATGCATGTACACACCTGTCCTCTGAGTAGTTGAGACAGATGTGGACTGTCTTGCTCAGAATAATTCATGTAAAGCACTGAGTCCAGTGTCTGCCGGTGGGTACAATTATGATGACATGAGGCCTTAGCTGCCACCTAGACCTCGGCTGCATGTACAATTTCTCTTAGTTGGCTTTTTTCACTCAGCACTGACTTAGCTCTCCACATCAGGCTAAGATAGATGTGCAGGCATGTAACTGGACTTGAGATGGGAAGCTGTATTACACAGCCAGAAAAATCACCCAGATGTGATTGAGAACATTAGTGCAGGTGTGAACTGTCTCCCACCCTTCTGAAGAGTCTAGAGACACCAGTACTTTGCAGCTCAGCTCAGCTAGTGAGGTGACACAGAATCATCCGGAGAAACCCTGTGGTATTTTGTGTGCACTCTTTTAAATGACAGGGAAACTTTGGCTACTATTAAAAAAATTTTTTCAGCCAAAATTTGAGAGCATACACATTATCCGGAAATGTGACTTATGAAAAGTTGCACTTGTCTACCATCTGTCAGCCTGCTACATCAAGAGAAACATTTACACTAAACATAAGGGGCTGGCGGGAGATGAGTCCCTCTAGGCTTAGATATCACTTTGTATGAGGGTGATCCTAGACTGAGATCATTTTTTTTTTTCATAAGATGCAGGTTGTGCTCAGTGTCTTTAACACAAAGTAGCATGTGTTAACAGAATGGCTTCACCAGTGAAAGTAACCCTGTGGTGTGTGGGTGTACAAGGCAGGGGCCTGGTGTTCATCAGTGAGAACAGGAGGACGTATTCTTGTCCCTCTGCTAACTGGCAAAGAGCATGACCTCCTCCCCAAACTGCAGACTTTTACTGATTTTTCTCCCGTGAGTTCCAGTGTCCCTGGTCTGCGCACCAGATGACTCTCACTCTCCCAATCTAGAGAGGGCTTTTTCTCGGTTTTCTTTAAACAGCCAACTTGACATTTATTTCATCGCATCATGTCCCCAAGGGTGGATTGCTGAGGGAGAATTTCTATTGCGAATATGTGGAGGCTGGGGAAGTGGTAAAGAAAAAGAAAAGCCCAGAGCACAGAGTAATTCTTAGCTGCCTATCTTCACCAAGTCTGGACAGCTGTTCACACGTTGATTTTCCTTCAGAACGTCACCAAGGAAGAGGTATTTAGGCCACACGCCAACAGCAACCAACCCACGCTGGAGAGGCAGCTCCGACTGTCAGGACAGGTCCATGTCCTTCGGCAGATTCGTCGCCCTGCCAGGTCCTCCACATTTTGACAATGGCAGGTGTCAAGTTTCCAGCAAATGGTAGTCCAGAGTCTTTGACAACAAAGCAAGTTTATTATGACAATTTCCAGACCAACGAAAACAATGAGTCTTAAGGAAGAGGCACCTGTTTCCTTATCCAGCAGAAGTGCCTTCCAGGCTGGAGGCACTTGTAAGGGGATGAGGGCTGGGACATTTAGAAGATATGAGGATAAATAAAGTTAAGTGATATGTAAAGTAAGTCTTAAATATCCCTGAGGAGGGGTGGGGAATCTTCTTCCGGCAGCATCATGTGTGGCTGTAGATGGAGCTGCACTAGGAGGACTCCTGCACCCCCAAGGAAGTGTCCTGCCCACCCCAGCGTGGCATTTGTGCTTGGTGCTGGCCTCCCTCTGGCCATCGGGTCCTCACTCGGCACAGAACCCTTCAGGATTTTGACGAATGAGAATCAGCTCCCCACCATTCACCCAGATGTCTCCATCCAAGGTATCATGAGCAGTCACATTCAAGTAGACTTTGTCCTTGAAACCCAGAGAGGCCACGGTGATGGAGTTGACGGACTTGACGTTGCTCAGGGCAAAGAGGGGCTCCCGGTTTTTCCGGTAGTAAAGGCTGAGGCTGAGCTCCTGAGAGAAGTAGCCCTTCAGGGAGATGAGGTAAAACCCATCGCATTGGATGGGGATTGCGTTTTCTTGCACCTCCATGGTCTCCTTGCGTGGGGTCGTGAGGATGCAACCTTTGTCACTGTCACACTCTAGAGAGGGTAGGACAAAAAGAAGGAGAAAAAAGAGTGATTCAAGTGATTCCTTAGCACAGCTTGGACGACAGCCCTCCAGTGCATCTAGAAACATGTGAAGAGAGAGCAGTAGGGAAGGACTTAGGGGAAAATGAGAGGGAGCGAGCACCACGCTTCATCTATAGACTGGAGGAGGACAGGCGCTGGTGCAGGACACAGAGAGTTCCTGATGGGGCTGGGACGTGAGACCCGAGAGGTGAAAGCAGTCGGCACTCTGTCCCCTGTCCCCACAGCTGCGCACAACTCAGCAGTTCTTGCTTTGTGCCAGGCCCAGGATGCATGCTTGTAAATGAAAATGAAGACCACAGGTGGAGGGCAGGGACTATTTCCCTCAGGCTCAGAAGAGGCCATAAACTAATGAGTAGCCTTGAAGAGGCTGCTGGGCTGTGATGTTAATCACGGCTCCAAGTCATGCTCTCCGGGTAGCTAAGGAGAGCTGGCCTCCCCCAACTCTCGTCCAGGTAAACATCTTGTCGTACGTGAGGTTGACTAGGAAGTAACGTGCTTCACAGTCAGACAGGCGTGTAAGAAATAAAGCCTCAGTTTCCTGACCTAAAAAGTGAGTAATTCTTAGGCATTTCCTAGAAGGATTAGTGAGGCATCTAAAGGAATTGATAGTGACAAGCGCAGATTGGTTCCAGTGACTCCCCCTTTTTTATTCATCTTCTTTGCCCCAAATCAAAACACCATGCAGGGCCCAGCAATTCCGGGATTCAATGCTTCCCTAAGACAGGATGAGATAGTGTGTTTGGAGGAAATGAGGAGACCAGAGAGAAGATTCTTTTCAAAACTTAAACTTTCAACCATACTTACTGGTAAATTGTGCCATGATACTTCGAGTTGGCGGGTACTGGATTGGCACCTGAAGGAGGAGGGAAAAAAGATACTTTTAGGAAAATAAAATAGTGAACAAACGGAATGAACAAATCATATTCTATGATTTGTAGAAATGTAGTAGCCTAGAGAGGGAGTGACTTGCCAAAATTTGGGGTTTTCTCCTGGAAGTTAGACCCAGGCGTCTCTATACCATTTCTTAAGATAGGCGTGTTCTGCCCCTCCGCGCAGGCCTGGGCCCACCCCTGCCACTCTCTTTTCTTATTGTTGTGGCTCCCCGAGTCCCAGTTTCCCCTTTTGGATAAAGGAACATTTGACAGTCATCTTGTCAAGAAACCCATTCCGTCGCACAGATCCATCCCCTCCTGGAGGAGGCTGGGACTGACGCCCAGAATGCACTGGGAGCGAGTTCCAGATGTTTCTTGATGTTTCCTGGCTGTAATGATGGTTTATTTTCAGGGCACACAGGCACTAAAAACTGGCCTGATCCTTCCGAGTTCTGAGCATGGGAGTGTAGCTTTAACATTGGGTTCTTCCCTGCTCTCTAACAGCTTGAAAAAACCGAACGTGAACCCACAGAGCACTTAACAGCAAGAAGGAAGAGAGGAAGCCTGGTGGATCAAGTGTCACAGTGAAAAGAACAAACAAGTTCAATAAGGAGCAAACTCCAAAACACACAAAGCAAAAAAAAAAGAAAGAAAAAAAAAAAGAAAAGAAAGCAAAAGGCAGAATTATGTATCAAGTATGTTACTACATATTAAAAAACAAAAATAATCCATTGAATCTATCGGAAAGGACACACAAAAACACTGGTTGCAAAGGCTGCCTCTGGAGAAAGGAATCAAAAGCCTAACATCAGGAACGGAGGGACAAACTCTCCCTTTCCACGGTCTACTTTTTATATTTTTTTCAGTTGTGAACCCCATGCTTTCATCACCTACTGAAGAAGGAAATCAAAATGAAACACTGCCTCTGGTGTCTGCCACCAACAACAGCTCTTCCCACTGGATGCTTTTGGCTCGATGTCCTGGTGGGAGGGAGGCGGGGGAAGGAATTTTGTCATGCCCTAGGGCGTGGGTCTCTGCCGCCCACTCCCTGGCACTCGGGTAGGTACAGTCAAGTGGATTCCTCTGCCCACGAGTGAGGAATCCCCTACTTCCCACAGAAGTGAAAGCACAAACCTGACCAAGCTGAACTCGAGAGGCGGCAGGAGGCAGAAGCAGAGACTTTCTGAGCCCTGCCCGTTCAGGGAGGGGCGCACGCAGGGAGATGAGGAATTGGGGTGGCCTGAGGAGTCTTTGGCTGTACCCCTTTCTGAAATGTTTTCTAGGGCTGACTGGGTGTCCTTTGTGCAATGTCTGGAAGAAGGCCTCTTAGAAGGCATATTTCCCCTGTCACCCTAATTCCCCGGGGTAACCAGTGCCTCCACAGTTCTTCAGGCAAGTCGGCAGCAGCATGAATGGCCACTCTGTTAAAAGTCAGAGTGTAACCTGGGCTCTAATGGCAGCCAGATGGGTGATGGCACCTTAGGCAAGTTTCATGACTTCCCTAGACATTAGTTTTCTTGTCTTCAAAAATAACGAGAAGATCAAGATGTCCCTTTCAGCACTGGCCAACTCCCCCCCCCCCATGCCCCCAACCCCCCGCCCCAAGGTTTCCGCAGTTGCAACCCTAAGTCACCTTTAATCAAAGAGGACAAATAAAAATGAGCTTCTGTCAAGCCACCTGATCTAAAAGCCCTCATGATTGGATTACTTGACTGACTTTGCAAAATTTCCCAGTGGTTCCTGCCATTTAAAGACCTCGCCCATTGTCTTGAGGTGCCAAGATAATGTCAGGGTGGTAATGACTCAAGGGACCTTCTCTGAGACCAGGATGCTGAGCGGTGCTGGGAAAGCACACCTGACTCTCCCTTAGGTGGAGCTGCAGGAACTCCCACCCAAGGCTTCCTGCGCCTCCAGCTGGAGGGTACCCAGCATTGGAAATAGGCACCTTCCAGAAATGTCTCTCATGGGTCCCATCCAGGCCAGTCAATGTGCCTTCCTCTGCTCCCTGCCCTGCCACAGGTCCCCCTCACCCTCCACAGCCAACTATTCTGTGCCAAATCCCCTGCTGCCCAGAAGCACCCCCCATGCCCTATTTGAGGTCTTCCATGGCCTGGCTTCCGCCTCCAAGTCAAACCCCATAGCCACACATGTCCCTTCCGCATCTGATGCTCTATCTAGACAACTGTCTTCTCTCCCTCTCTGCTCTTGAATAGAGAGCCTGGCAACAGGAGACAGGGAATGGAGGCTTGAGGGCCACATTCAGTTCCAACAGCGACTTCTCTAACGTTTTGAATTTGGAAACGTTGGATGCCCTTCTGAACTGTAGCTCGAAGGCCTGTGAGGGGAGGCGTGCTGTTACTGGAGCATTCCCCGGGAGGACTGCAGAGTTGAGTAAGATAACGTGTGAGAACCCACTGAGCGCAAGATCAGCTTTCAGTAATACATGCTTCCTTTGCTCTAGGCAACAAGAATGTCCCTGGCTCAATGAGGGCTCTATCATTCCTGTTTGCTTGGCTCCACTTGTGACCCCAGCCTCAGGAGGGAGCCCTGAACTCTGGGCTTTCTTCCCTCTGCCCCCTCCTGATGAGGTCATGGTGCGAACGCTGCCCTGCTGACCGGTCCTATGCGCTGGCTTCTCTCCTCCCAGCGGGTGCTGAACTGGACATGGGAATGGACTATTCATAAGACTTTCCTAGTGGGTCCTCCTCAGTCCAGACTGGAGTCGGGGAAGCAAAACTGCTTGTGTGGCATAAAGATGGTTTTCCTGGAACGGAGGGCTGGAGTTGAATCCCGTCCCTTCTGTGGGCCTCAATTTCTTCACCTGGAAAGGCAAGCTTCAGCTAGAGGGTGAGTCCTCTAGCACACGTGACCCTGAGATCCCTCATTCACACTTTGGGCAGATGTGGCTTCTGGTGTGTAGGCTGACAGGAGTCTGACAGACCTCTGATAGTTTCCATCTTCTTAGTGACTGGAGAAGATCCGAAGGTGTTGCTTTTTTTTTTTTTTTTTCAAGATTGTATTTATTATTTCCAGAGAGAGGGGAAGGGACAGAGGCAGAGAGGGTGAGAGCCATCAATGTATGGTTACCTTTCACCTGCCTTTGGCTAAGGACCTGGCTGGAGACCTGGTTTGCAACCTAGTTATGTGCCCTGGCTGGGGAATCGAACCAGCGACCTTTAGGTTCGCAGGCCGGTGCCAGTTCACTGAGCCCCAGCCAGGGCCAGATATTGCTTTTCTTGATATAAAAGACAGCCATGTTTGTGCATGGATAACCTAAATATCTTCTGATACTTTCGTCTTAGGAAAGCATTTGTCTCAGGGTCCAGGATTAATTAGAATGACTTTCATCATCAATACTGAACATGAATAAAGTAGTGGATTTAAGATTTTATTTATTTTTGGGAGAGAGGGAAAGGAAGGGAGAAAGAGAGGGAGAGAGACATCAATGTATGGTTGCTTCTCACCTGCCTCCAGCTACAGACCTGGCTGGAGACCTGGCTTGCAACCTGGTTATGTGCCCTGGCTGGGAATCGAACCAGCGACCTTTGGGTTGGCAGGCCCATGCTATTCCACTGAGCCACAACCAGGGCAAGAAAAGCCATTTTAATTGTCATTCCAAATTTTTGTCTTTCTCCTTTTCTACCTTTTGCCATGGCCACAAGTACTTTTTTTGCTATGAACTCTCTTAATCTTCATAGTCTACTGCACGGCCCATGTGACACCCTAACATAGCCCCCCCCCCCCCCAAACACATCCACACTACTTATAAAAGTAGTTGGCAGTGTAGCCCACAGAGAGGCCTCTATTCGCATGTCCTATGCTCAGTCCCAGAGAACAGGAGCTGCGGTTTCCTGGTCCCAGCTGCTGAGCGGAATCTCAGGTCTTTGGGTAAATAGCCAAATGATACAAAAGCATCCATGTGACATGAGCACACCTTAGACATTAGGTGATTGACCATATACCACCAACGTTCTATACCCTCGAGGGGCAGGTTTGTGTTGCATCCGGGTTTCCCTTCCCTCGTCGACTGGGGAAGTCCTCAGAACACCCTCACAGAGGCAGCTGCTAAAACATTTCTAAGAACTCACTTCCTCACCCCGGTGGCTGGGTGAGTCTGCACCATAACATCTTGGCAGCAGCCTCGTTTCTAAGCGACTGGAAGGGTCGGTTGACAATGTGCCCGTTGCATTATAGATCTTACCCGGCCTCAAACATAGCAGCATTCAGTAAGTGTATGCAGCGCTAGGGTGGGACTTAGCTCCGTAGACCTACCTGGGCCTTACCTAGCGACTTCAGAATCACAGAATAATTGACACTAGCTCTCACCAACACCACACAGTGCTCAAGGTTTTTAATTGTCCCATTCATCCTTGAGTCAAAGGGGAATAGTCGAATTAGTGCAATGACTATCTCTCTACTTGGAGTCGCTCATTTCCATCTCATTTGCTATAATGAAAAGAGAGGCTAAAGCCTTGGAAAGGCAACCAGAAGCATGGCCCAGACATTGGGCCACGAACCGTGAGCCCTGGGTCCGGTCTTGGGACTCCCCCAAGTCCTTTCCTTTCCTCAATTTCTAGTGGCCTCATCTTGATATCCAACCTCTCCTGAGAGGTGAAATAAGCAGCATCAAAGGGCCCTTCCTCATTAGGAATGGAGCAAATGACAGCATTCGAAAGAGAAGTCCCAAGGGGTTGTGTGAACAGAAGACTTTTCCTACACAATTAACCCACTGCTGTAGGGGAAGCAGCATACCTCCCCCTCCCCCACCCCACTCCCTTGACTACTCATGAACAATTGAGAAAATTGCTAATGTTATTTGTGCAATGAGGCTCTTAACAACGGAGGCAAGTTAGTGCTAACACATTAGGGTGGGAGTGAGAGATTTTTTTTAAATACGCAGGTGGGATGTTTCGTTATAAGCCCATTTACCTTTATTGTTTATGATCTTGCTATCCCATATGTAAACCCATATAGCTACATTTCCCGTGTTTTACCACCAGTCTATAAAAAATATTACTACGTGATCCGAGCTCTGTGCACAGTTTGCAAAACACATAATTTTACATGTCCCACATACAATGTGTATAACCCTGAACCTTCACTCACCACTAAGATTGGTAAGTGGTAAAAATCATCACAGAAGTGCAGCGGGATGATGATGGTGGTGATGATGATGGTGGCAGTGACAAGAATGACAGTGACATTTATAACTGAAGCCTTCCTGGTAATTCACAGAGAAGGAACTAAGTGCCTACGGCAAAGGAGAAGCAGGCTCACTTCGGGATCTCAGTCAGGAAACTAGGCTTTGAAGCCGGCGATAGTTTCTGTGAAACTTCTTACTGAAGCATTGTACTCAGTTATCCAGTATGCGTCACATAATGTGTTATTGCTTCTTTAACTGTTTTCCTTAAACATTGGGCTGGAAGCTCTGGGAGGGCAAGAAAGCCCCTGTCTTGCTCACCAGTGTTCCCTCTGTGCCTGACAGGTAACTGACGCGGCACAGGTGCTGTCGATCAAGTAAATGAATTTTTACTTATTTTAGTTTGTGGCAAGTTGAATAGTGTCTCCCAAAATTCATGTCCACCTGGACCCTCAGTACAGGACTTTATTTGGAAAGAGGGTATTTGCAGATGTAATTAGCTTAGTTAATAGGAGGTGCCCTGGATTAGGATTGACTTCTATCCCTGAAAGAAGAGGAGAGGACACAGGGGTCCGGAGGGAAGATGTCTGTATGAAGATGGGGCGGAGGTTGGGGTGATGTGGCTACAAGCCCAGGAGTGCTGAAAGCCACCAGGACCAGGGAGAAGTGAGAAATGATTCTTCCCTAAAGCCTTTAGAGGGAGCCTGGCCCTGTCAGTACGTTGAGTTTGAACTTCTGTCCTCCAGAACTGTGAAACAATAAATCTGTGTGCTTCAAGGTGCCCAATTTTGGTCATTTGTTGTGACAGCTCTTGTAAATTAATATATGAGTTTATAACTGTATAGAGCATGCAAATCACACTAATCCATGGAAGTACACCTTTGAATCAGAGCCTAATAGAACTAGAAAAGCCTGGGGAAATGATAAGTCTAAGCCTTTCATAGTTGGTTTTGTTTTGTTTTTTTTTAAGGGAAAATAAAGCTGAGAGAGAATAAATGAGCTAGGCCCCGAGCCCCCTTTCTCTTCTATGAACATATCACCTATACTATGCTATGTTTTATGAAAATAAGCCTTAAGGTTTTACGTAATTGTTAAGTCTTCATGTATCCTATTATCTACATTTGTAAGCAGGCGTAAATCTCTCTTTAAAAGTAGCTTTCTTCACTTTCAGCCAGATCATAATCTTTCTCTCAACTTTTCTTCAAATAAAACTACTGCCAGAAAAGAAAACTAGATTTTAAAACAGCCAGCCAAAATTCTTCAAGCATAGAGTCATCAAGTCATGACCATGCAGAATGGAAGGAGACAGCACCAGAATGCAGACCTAGTCTTTGTGTCTAACCCTGCCTGGCCTTTCAACATAAACTTAGACAAGTCTGAGACGCCTCCAGTTTCCTCGCTGTTAAACTGCACACATGCATCTGTCTTCCTCCAAGGTCATGGTAAAGACGTCAGAACAAAAGTGGGGAAAAGACCTGCAAACAGGAGAGACCATTACTGCAGGTGACACTAGCAGTGATGGCCCCCTCCACCCCAATGCCCGGAGGGGCTTTGAGCTGCTATCTTCCTTGCACCGTGTGCAGGGCCAGGTAAAGACCTTTAGGGGCCCTGGGAACTAAACACACCAAGTACTCCACACACAAGTAATTCAAAGTAGATTTTACATTATTGAACTGTAAGCTAAGTGTTTTACAGCTTATTCTATAACTCCAAAAGGTTTTTCTACTTTCCCTAATGACTATTCAGTGTGTGTGTGTGATTTTAAATGTCACTTTCCTCCTTACCTTTGTAGGTTCCCTGGTTACCTACAGGGAAGCCCAGCTCTGAGGGTCCATCATTGAAGTTTGCAGGATCCCTTAGTTTCCCACATATACAATGCAACACTTCAGGAAGGGGGTTTCCATCCAAGGGCCCTTATTAAATTCTATCAGAGGAATTCAAATGTGGGTCTATTGTCCCTTTTCTGTCCACCAGAGTATCTTCTTAAATGGTAGTCACACGTTATCAAAGCTAGAAAAATGTGTACAAATGAATAACCCGCCTAAGGTGTGTTTGAGAATAAAAGTCCTGCTGGAAAGAAATAAATGAATTGCAGTCACCCCCTTTATCCATCAGGGACACATTCCAAGGCCCCCAGAGGAGCCTGAGGCCACAAATAGGACAGTATCAAACCCTACACATACTGTTTATCCTACATGCATGCACATATTCACTTTAAGGAAGCACTTTCTGGCTTCTCTTTGGTGTGTGCAAATTGCCAACCTCGCCACTCTTGTGCACGGGGCCTTGATGAAGTAAAATAGGGTGACTTGAACGCAAGCCCTTTGATACCTATGCAATAGATCGGAAAACTGAGGCAGCAACTAAGTGACTGAAGAGTCAGGAGTGTCTACAGTGGTGGAGACACAGGACAAAGGAAGGGTTCACGTCCCTACCAGACTGCCTGGGATTGCATCACCCTACCCAGAAAGGTGTGAGGTTGAGAACTTAGGACTTCTGTCTTTCCAGAATTTTTCCTTTAATATGTTTAGACCACGGTTGAGCATGGGTCACTGAAGCCACGGAAAGCAAACCTGAGCCTAAGGTAGGGAGTGGGGGTGGGGACTCTGGTATGCCAGTCACCATGTTTCCAGCATTGTGAAGAAGACCACACCCTTCTTCTAAAAACAGTTTTCTGCCCTATTTGCAGCCCAGTCACTGGAGAATTAGATGAAATGTATGAAAGTTGGGGAGACACCCTGACTGGTGTGGCTCAGTGGGTTGGGCATCATCTTGCAAACCGAAAGGCACTGGTTCAAATCCCAGTTAGGACACATGCCTGGGTTGTGGGCTCCATTGTGCGTGCAAGAGACAACCAATTGATGTTTCTCTCCCTCTCCCCCGTTCACTTTTCCCTTCTCTCTAAAAATAAACTTTGTATAAAAAGTGTGTGGGGAGGGTAACCTAATAACACTTCACTTTATACCCCAATAAATTCTCTCCTTCATTCTTTCTTTGTTCCCTAATATAGCATGAACTTTAATTAGAAATCTATATTCAAAAATGCTAGGATTATTCCAAAGATTTTTTATTATCCTAAAAACTACAGTAAGGAAGTCAAAGTCCATGAAGCTAAGGTTAACCCATATTATGGTACACTTTCTGAGGTTTGAGTTAGGGTGTGTGTGTGAGTGTCCACGCTACAATGTAATTATAGTGGTGATATGCTTAGGGAAATGTGTTCACGTATAATAATTGTCTTAGCATCTCTAAAGCTCTGCAACACATTTACTCCTCACAACAACTGGATTCCAGTTTTGACAATGATTGCACTGACGCTCAGGGAATTTGGAGGCTCTTGTTTCTGGCGCATTCTCCGGGACCCCTCAGCAACTCTGACTCCCGGTGCTGAGAAGGTATTCTTCGCTTTTGTGTAAGGAAGTGTTTAAGTCCTTCATTTAAAACCATCTGGCTATGAGGAGCACGAGTGGCTACAAACCAAACACATGTACCATAGATGTGAGGGAACCTGATGTCATCCTAACGCCACCATCTATTTCATCTGTGACCGTCAGTGCGAAATAACCTTTTGTACCTTGGTCATTTCATTCACTAAATAGTCGTGAGAACACTGTACATGGCCCCTCTCACCTAAATGAACCTTAACGTTCATTTCCCATGAGTGCAGAATCCCTGAAGTGGGTGGAGACACAGGTCTCTGAGACTGAAGGGCACAGAAGTCAAGGCTATAAAAGAAATAGGGTGGGGAGGGCAGGTGGTCAGCGCCGAGGCAGGGCTGGACCTCAACCCTGTGCACGCAGCTAGGGCTGAACTCAGAGCTATGGAACCAGGTTATGTCCTGCTGGCTGTACCCGGAGCCTTTCTGCTCAACCCCCAACTCTTCTGTGCGTATTTGTTTCCATATACGTGGACAGAGGTGACATTTTCCAACGTGATCCCGTACAAATTCTTGGGACCTAGCTTGGGTACTTGGGCTCCTACATAGATGTGTATGAATATTTTTCATTTACAGAAATACCATCACTGTGGGAACAATATATGGCCCTGCCGATAGTGTCCATCCTCTTACACCGATGCGAGCACTTGGCTTCTTCCCAAGAAAAGTTTTCTGATCTTATCAGGAAAAAGGAAAATCTCAAGCCGCCTGAAATGGTTGGCTTGACTCTGGCGCCCCCTAGTGCTCCATGCAGCCGGACTCACTTTCTATCTACAGAAACATGTAGACCACAGAAGAGAAGTGAAATTTGGAGAGGCAGCAATTTGGGTAATTTTTCCTGTATTTTCTTCTGCATGGCATGGAAGGAAGTGTGTCCCCCAGCATGAGTCACAAGACCCTTTCAAGCTTTATCCTCTACCATTTTGCCCAGGGTCGCTCAACGTGAACCATTCTGAACAACTTGCTGCTCTACCTAGAAAGCCTTCTACCCGCTTCCCCACCCAGCCATCCCTCTTGTCTAAGACTTTCTGCTCCTCCTTCTTACATCAGCCGAAGCATTATCTCCTCCCCAGCTCTGAGCCTCTCTGAGATTCTGTCCTCTTATTTGTAATTAGACTGTCCAATGTCTGCTCCAAAATTCAGTGATTCTATATGTTATTATTAGTACCTCTTTGAAGAGCCTCCAAATACTTAATGACAAATCAGCTCAATAGTTCAGACATTTCTGTGTAATTCTCCTAGACACACTTATGAAACGTGATTTCAATTGCATTGAAAATCACTTATTTGCATGTTTGTCACTTAAAAAAGAATTTCTAAAAATCTTGTTAGATGACATGGGAACACATTTAAGATTGCTCAAGTTGAGCAATCTGAGATTATATTTGTAGGCAAAAAAAAGAAGAAGAAGAAAGAAAAAACTTATTTTCTTCCTAAATTATATAAACAGAAGTCCAGATTACAGCCTCCAACTTCCAGAAGAAACTGTTCATTCTAATTCCGACCATCACAACTGCTCAGCTCACTTTCGAAGATCCTCCACTTCTGTTTGTCTCAGCAGTGACAAGGATGAGAATGTAACCCTGTAATTGTGAGGCTTCTTGCAGAAGTGTCACCAAAAGCACGCACACCTATACATAGCTATGACAGAGTGACCCAACTCTTGGATAACCTGACTTCCATGGCCCTGGTAAACTGACCTCCTTTTCTGCTATTGTTCCCAGCTGAAGTGGCAGGTGAGACTGGAAACCTGGAGCTTTAAACAGCTGCCCCAATGAATATCCAAACAGTGTGTGTTGTTCTTGGTGACAGAAGCACTCAACTTTGTCATTTGTACCATAGATATTCTTCTAGCATCCACTTTTTTCCTCCTTCTGAATATGGTCTTCGGCTACTTACATATGTACATAGCATATAAATAAGTATAAATTACAAATATCTGTGCAAATTTAGTTTCCTCCCCTCCCTTCTTAATAGCCAGGAAATTTAAAAGCTCAGGTGCAAAAATCTGCCTTACTTACATTTTGTATTTCTCAAAACCTCCTATCTATCTATCTATCTATATATGTATATAAAGTACATATTTATAGGATATTGAACTTAAAGAGATCTTTCTGGTCATTTGATCCAACTGCTTACATACGAGAAAAATCAAAGCCCAAAGAGGGAAGTGACTCTTCTGGGTGAGAACGGTTTGTCTTTTATTTTTCTGACATCCAAAAACGAGAACTTCTACTTCACACGTAAGTCAACCTAACATCACTGCCAAGTGAGTTAATGGTTATATCTGTTTTCAGAGCTCTGTGTGTAGGCAATTACTTTCTAAAATTACGTATAAAAGCATAAGGGAAACTTGTGATTATTCTCCAAATATCTTTCTCCTACAATTAAAAAAATACACTTAACTAGGTACATGACTGCATTCCATGGAGTATACAGACCACTGCAACACTGTTTTATAAGAATAGAGCGGGTTTCGCATCATCATCTGTCCTATCCTTCAACCAAAATTCAAAATTCTAAATAATTTTATCAGCGAGTTTAGATAGGTGACCCATCCATGTCCCTTTCCTTTTTCAACAGCTATTCTACATCCTTCTCTCTTAATCTTTCTCACAGACACAGACAGACACACACACACACACACACACACACCACCCTTTGATCAAGTTTCAGGGAGAATACACATGACCTATTTGTTCTACCTTTCCCCTCAACAAAGTCCAGGAAATTAAATGTTAGGACCCATTGCATTGAGCTGCTTTGCATCCTTTGATGGTGGAAGAAATTATGTTAACAAAAACAGTTTAGCTCGAAATAAGGAAAAATTCATGTCAAGTGGAGAATGTCAAATATTTGTGCTCCCAAAATCCTGTATCCAGAATATAGAGGAGCACATTTCTTCAGCCAACAGCTCTTAAGTACCTCCTGTGTCTTTGCCTCCATTTTGGTGCGGGGTCAGAGAAAGTGCCGGTGAATTCAGGCATCCTGGACGCCAGCCCTCAGCTCTGCTTCCAGGCTCTGTCACAGAGCTGCTGGGTGACTTGCCAGAAAGGACCCTTCTCCTTCTCCGCATCCCCTGGGCATTGGCATCTGGGGCCGCCCTGCCACCAACGGTCTACCCATCCATTGCATGCTCACAGTCCTCTCGAGCCTCCACTGAAGCCACCTGCCCTAGCTTTCTGTTGTCACAGCATAAGGATAGCTGTAACCCAGTGGTTGCTTGAAAAAGCACACTCAGGACTCCCAGACCTGGTGCGCAGCACTCAGCTGTTCTGTTTTTAGTTACCCTCTTGGTTTTCTTCTCGGAAGAGCCCAGTTCCGGTCTGCATCCTGGGCACCACGCCATGGACACATTGCGCCGCCCCCACACCAGAGAGAAGGAAAGGTATGATGCGATGGGGGCAGGAAGAGTGTGGGGTTCTGCTCCCTGGTCCGCAGACGTAAGCATGTCACCTGTTACGTACGCTTCTGGAATCTGGGGACGTGGGGACATGAGCGCTCTCTGCGGCGCAGTGACCTCCCCCGCACTCCCACCAGCCTCTCTGCATGAGACACCCCAGCTTTGGGGAGGCGCAGGCAGGCCCAGGCATCTGCCAGTCGTCCTGGTCTCCTCGGAGGGGCCCAGTCTCTGACATGCCCGTCAGAAATAAAAGTTCCCCTTGTCTCAACTTTACCAGGGACCTACTTCCTTTTTTAGCCCAAAGCAGCCCTCCAGGGCAACAAGAATGATCTGGCCAGCCCCGGTGAGGGAGCCTGGGCAGACTGCATCTGTTTCAGTGGAGCTGCCTGCAGGACAAAACACCCTTAAAGACCTCGTAATGTTTGCAGGTATGGGCAAGTAAATAAAGAAAAAAATCATATAAAAAGTACCAGAATAAAGAGAAGGGTAAATGAGAAGGATATTTCAACAACCCACCGCATATGTGTTGGACAAAGTGGAAAATAGGCAAAGATTTGTCTATACGTTGTGATGGGCAGAGAAAGGCTGTGAGAGTAAATACCAGGTTAAGTTGTTGGGGTCACTGTTGGCCATGTGTGTGTATGTACACATCAATACACACCTCCCCCTTTGACACACATGTGTTCGCTCTTTAAAGGAACTTAATATTAATGCTTTCGGCATTCTTTACAAAGCAGCAGCAAATGTCCCCGAGAATCTATGGGCAAGTGGAATGGATCTCATTCTTATTTCCTTTTTTGCATTAATTCTCTGGTTAGACACTTACTGGCAGAATGGGTAAACCAAGGAATATCAATGACTCAAAGCTTCGGAGTGACCGCTCATGAGACAGTACCAGAAAGAATCTTTGCATTGCACAGAAAAAGGGACTAATCCAGAAGCCGTGTCCCTGCCCTACCTCCACGGTGCCCCGCCACCTCTGCTACTGAGAAAAGGGAAGGAAAAAAGAGGCTAGAGGGTGTTTAACCACACTTGACAACCCCTGAAGGGAAAGGAAAAGAAAACCCGGCTATCTGGCTATCAGATGGAGCCCGTGCAGCTGCTGGAGCAGCGCTGGCGCCAGCAGGTGGAAAGAGCAGCCACATGCCTCTTACCTGAGAAGCATGGAAGTGCAGGCAGATGTAGGTGAGACACAGGACCAGCCCCAGCCCCTGGACCACGGCTGCCACGAGCAAGAGCTTGTTTGCCTGAAATCTCCTCCCTGACGCGTTTCTCACACTCTCATCCAGGGCTTGGACCCCTTCCATCTTCGCAATCTGGATGCAGGCAAGATGAAAACTGGGCCGGAGGGGAATCGGAGGGAGGCTGGATCTCGATCCCACACGAAGAATGTGGCGAAGCGAAACGAAGCGAATAGATCAGAGAATCCACAGAGGCCCCAGGACCAGAGATAAGTGGCAATTGAAAGAGCAGAGCGGACTCTCTTGGTTTTAACGCCGCAGGCAGGCGGGGAACTTCTTTGTGACTAATCTGAATTTCCCCTTTACTTTCTTTCTTCTCTGGGCTAACAGGGAGTTGTTTTTGTGGCATTCCAGTTCTGATTTGAGTGATGTGAAATGACAGTCTTAAAAGTATGCTATTTTCTTAATTTCCCATTGCACCGGTAACCAAATTGTGGGTCACTTTATAAAGATAAAAATCATCACCTGTTGATGTGGGAGCTCATCTATCCCTCCCTGGGAGGTGTCTTTAAGTCCCAGAAGAGATTGAAGGCTAATGCTGGAAACTAAGCATTGGACCCCTTCTTCAGGTTTTGGGTGGAGTGGAGTGGGGTGGGGTGGGGAGGGGAGAAGCACATACAAATCATTATCGAAGTGAAAAAAGGGAGATAAGGAGAAAAGGAGATGGTGGATCATGCAGAAATAAAGGAGTGAGAGTCTCTAACTTCAGTCCATTACAGGTTAGGTATAAAATAAACGAGTATGGTGCTGGCTTCGGCAGCACATAAACCAAAATTGGAATGACACAGAGAAGATTAGCATGGCCCCTGCACAAGGATGACACTCAAATTCATAAAGTATTCCATATTTTTTAAAATTAGTATATAGTCAGCATCTACTCTGTGTCAGACACTGCCTAGACAGCCTTACAATCTCCTTCTCATTTAATCCTTGCTGGCACAGTGAGTAAAAACTTCTGTAATTAATGTTAAAGCAGAAAAGAAAAAGAAGAGTATTCCAGCATCTCCCCCCACCACTTTCATCCTCTCCGTGTTCTCCCCAAACGTAATTTGTGCACAAATGAACGAATGACTAGAGATTCCAATGAGCTTCGAAGGTTGCTCCTTTTGTTGAGGTCAAGGGTGGACTCACCACTGAGAAAAAATAAGGATGTTCTAGCAATTGACAGATACTACTTCTCTCGACCACCAAAATAAATGACAAAATTGTTTATAATGTCAAGTACAAGTTGACAAATATTTGCTGAGTAGTCTGAAGGCTAAGGGCACTAAGACCCTATATCACAGACTCGAAGACAAGACTAAAAACCAAGGTCCCTCCCAACGTACATTCTCAGGAGCAAAGTCTATGTAACACATAGGGTCCAGAAGGGAAAATGAAATCAGAATCAGTGTGTAGAGCCCAACGCTTGTGGAATGGTTAATAGCTATAAATAAACATTAGAATTGGTCGCCATTTACGCATTTATTTTCAAAAACTAACTACAAGAGTCATGGCAAAGTAAAATAAAAGGCCAAAGATGCTATTGGAAACTGATGAGACCAGCTGAAAAAGAAATAGTAAACTCTATCAATGCTGAAAATCATAGAAAATATTTTTAAGTGATGGCCAAACAGATGAAAAAAAGGACACATTTGCAGAGTGCGCTCCTGCGCCCAGCAGCATCTTTTCTCACTGTTAACATACCTTCTCCGGAGAACAGTCAGCAACTGCTGTTTCCCTTGGAGACCAGAGAACGTAGCAACAGAATGAATTGCCTTGAAGTGGTGCCCACAGAAACAGCAGAGGGCCAACGATACCACGTTTGAGCCGACCGTCTCGGGGACAGCACTCGTTTCGCATGTCCCAGTCTCCGGCTGTCCTGTTGCCCACTTGTAAGTTTTGGTTGACACCTATGTGATGTTTTACATTTAATTGTTTCTTTTTTCATGTATCATGCGTTCTCAGAGCCTCTTAGAGAGGGATACACATGGACAAATAAATATAATAGAACTTGGAAGTTCCAGCAGCACCTTTGGATAGACAAGGGAAGCATTTCAGAGTTCAGCATTGGGAAGAGGCCTCCATCTCCAAAGTAGACATGATTTTAAAGAGATCAACATGTTATTTGAATCTATGGGCAATTTTTTTATCCTTGCCCGAAGACATGTTTCCACTGATTTTTAGAGAGAGAGGAAGGGAAGAGACAAACATTGGTGTGAGAGAGAACTCTATTGGTTACCTCCCGTACGTGCCCCTACCAGGAGCCGAACCCACAATGTAGGCATGTGCCCTGACACCAGGAATTGAACCAGCAACCTTTTGGAGTACGTACCATGCTCCAACCAACGGAGCTACGCAGTCAGGTCTGGGTAATTTTTTAAAGCATTTCACAGACATCAAATACGCAGCCACACCTGAGTAAACCAACTTTCACACGGGAGCCTCAGGCTTCATTCAATTAACAACCTTTCCAAAGATTATTACCCCCTGAATGTCTACCCCTTTCCAGACTACAGAAAACTGGGGCAAATAAGGCTTTGACAACTGACACAATGCCTCATGTTGAGAGATCAGCAAAAACTTCCTTTGATTTTTTTGGTTTTGGGGTTTGTTGGTTTGTTTGGGCCGAGGGTGATATGTCTGTACTTCATTTGTTTCTAAGCCATTTGTCCATTCAAGAAGCATGAGCCAGTTGCCCACACCCCAGTACTGAGGGACCGTACTCTCAGTCCTCGGGGAGGTGCAGCCAGGATAGTGCTGGCTGCAGGTGGCCATGTGGGAGAGAGGGCACACCGGGTGGATGCAGGTTCCGACGGGTGGGAACGGGGACAGCCCGTTCTCCTTGGAATGAGTCGAGTAAGCCTCAGAGCATCCAGATGCCGTCTGGCCATCGTGGTGGGGCAGGGGATGCGGAGGGACAGCGGTGGCCCAGCAGGGGGCAGGGTAGAGGCAGCCTGGGCATTTCTCCTCCAGCCAACCACAGCTAGAGAGGAGGCAGTGGAAAAGAGTGGCCGGGGAAGGACGACCTGCACACTCGCACTTGACACGCAGGGTGGGCTGGCTGCCTGGTGTGGGCGTGCGCTGGGGCCCTGCCAGGGGAGGCCAGCCACACACACCCCTCTGAAGTCGCACTGCTTGAAATTCTAGCATCGCTTAGGGAATTGGTCGAATTGGTAGTTCTTGGGAAGAGCCAGATTTCCTAATCCCTTCCCTCCGGAAATTCTGATTCAGCAGTTAAGGTTGGAGTGGTCCCTTGGGAATGTGCATTTCTACAAGTTTTCACAAAAGCCAGATGGGGAAGCTCTCCACAGGACCTTCGAAGGTCTCTTTCCCTGGTCCATGTCCACAGAGAGAAGTCTTCCCTTGAAACTCCCAGCAAAAAAAAAATGCAGCTATTTGCACCATTTGGGGAGCATCTGTGGTGACTCATCTTACCTTCTAGAAGTTGACATTTATTTCAGCCGCCCCCAAGAGGCGGCGTGGTCCTGGGGTCAGGAGTCCAGTGTCACAATCACTTACAGGCCGGGAGGAGCCTTTCTACAAATATTTGCCAAATTAAACTGAATCCATTCGCTGTCAATCTGGAGCATGCTACTTTCAGGATGAGAACAGTATGAGAGTCACAACAACCCTGAAAATGGCACTGTTAAATGCAGAAGTCTTCCGATGGCTGGGCTTTGATCTCAGACTGAAGAATGAGCAAACCCGAAATGTGTACTTTTCATTGAAACCGGATGCACAGCCTTCGTTCAAATGCAAGTGTGAACGAATGTGCCGTTCCGCTTGGGTTTCAGACTGGGGAGCCGCCCCTTGTCAACCCCTTTCCTCCCAGGGCTGATTTTTCCTCTCGTTCTCATCACGAGTGTTACTTTTCTTGATCTTGAAGTTACCACGGGCGGTTATTTAGGGCTTGATGATAGATTCTAAAACTGAGGGGCACAAAGCAACAACAAAACTGTTTCTGTCTGTGGAAACTGGCCCTCGAAGTGCCACGCCATTATGGAAAGCAAATATCTAGGCAGATTTGAAGCACTCACAAAATGACACTTAATGTCGTGCATTTAAAACAAGTGTTCAGGGGGCTGGGGCGGGGACAAAGGTGGGGGCAACAGGGGGCAACCATAAAAAATAAAATGAAGTAAAAGTGAGAAAAACACATGTGCAATGAATGCCAAGCGCATATAAACATTTGTAAGTAGGTCTTTCATTTCATAATAGGATATAGGCGAATTTCTTCTTTAAAAACTCAACTTCATTAAACCTGTAATGCCAGACACCAAACAATTAGAGGCGTTGTATATGCACATGCAGCCGCCATCACCTATGGAACCTTTTTTCACCCAAAAAGATCATTTCTTTGCCCTGGCTGGTGGCACAATGGATAAGGCGCTGGCCTGCAAACCCGAAGGTTGCTGGTTTGATTCCCAGCCAGGGTACATGGCCAGGTTGCAAGCCAGGTCTCCAGCCAGGTCCGTAGCTGGAGGCAGGTGAAAGGCAACCATACATTGATGTCTCTTTCTCTCTCCTTCTCTCCCTACCCCTCTCACTAAAAATAATAATAAATAAAATCTTTAAAAAATCATTTCTTCTTTGCGGGGAGTGGGTGGGTGGGGAGGGGGACAGAGGGGAGCGAAAAGGGGATGGAGGTAATACAACAATAAAATTTTCTAAAAAATCATTTCTTTAAGTAGCAATAATTCTAGTCCTGGCTGGTAGCACAGTGGATAAGGAGCCGACCTGCGACCCAAAGGTCACTGGTTCGATTCCCAGCCAGGGCACATGGCCAGGTTGCAGGCCAGGTCTCCAGCCAGGTCCGTAGCTGGAGGCAGGTGAATGGCAACCATACATTGATGTCTCTCTCCCTTTCTTCCTCCCTCCCTGCCCTTCTCTCTAAAAATAATGAATGAAATCTTTAAATAAATAAATAGTAATAATTATAAAAGCAAATTAAATTGAGGACATAAGACATCTCCTTTTGTTTCCAAAATACACTTAACTGAACGTAAATTGAAATTAGTGTAAATGAGTGATTCTCAACTCAGGGCTATCCCCTCCTCCCATTTGGCAGTGTCTGGAGATTTTTGGCTGTCCTGTCCTGGTTTGGAGTGGGTGCTGCTGGGATCTGGCGGGTCAAGTCCAGGGACGCTGCTACACAACCTGTAGGACACAGGACAGCCCCACACACACACAGCGAAGGATTATGGGCCTAACGTGTCCATAGTGCTGATCCTGGAAACCCTGGTGTAGCTGTCCATGGCCTTCACTGGCCAGGACTGAGGCCACACAGCACGCAATCCCTGCACCTTGGCATTTGTTCGTTGTCCTGTCTGAACTGCCTGTCCAAGGCCCAGCCCTGAATCAGGGAAGCTGAGGCTTAGAACGATGAGCCAACTTGACCGAGGTCACACATTTAGTACGTGGGAAGCTGGGATCTCAAACGAGGTCCTTCTATTTGGGGAATCTGTTCTTAAACTCCATGTAACACTATTGATTTTTAAATGAAAAGGAAAAGCTCTGTGTCTAGGCTGGGTACTGGCTAAAGCATCAGTATATTTAAGTGTCGAGGACGGCTTTGTGTGGTTTCGGAAACCGTGGCACCGGCGTGATCCAGGCCCAGAAAGCAGGCCTGGAAGTCTTGACCGAGAATGGGCGGCCGGCAGCAGCCATCATCCAAAGCCTTTGAAGAGGTGTTTCCAAGGGAAAAATCAGGCCTAGAATCAAAATGTAAACCTTGAAACCTGCTCTGCTTTGTGTACGTTCTGATCCTGATTCATGCATGTTTAAGGCCAGAATGACTCCTGAACTATGCTTTATTATGCTGTGGTGCTAGCAAGTTGGCCAGATGCTGCTGCCTGTGTTTTGTAGCGTATCCTCCCTGAACATTAGATGTGTTGTGGCAAACACCCGCACCCTTCTTCTTTTTTTTTTTTTTTTTGCATGTGTTAGCCCCAATAAAAGCTACGTTGGGAAAAGGAGGGTGCGCACTCCCCACTAGAAAGAGTGGCCACCCCTTCCCTCCCCAGGAACTTCAAGTCCGGGTTAGTTTGTTCAATCCAAGATGTGGGGAGGGGGCTTTGTGGGACGGGGATCCCCCACATCTAATCAGTTAGGAACGTGCCGAAGGCACAGAGCCACTAATTCAAGAAGAGGAAAGTTTCCTATTGATTAGATCTTCTTTTGTTTGTTTCAAATTATTGGTGAATGGGAATACACAGGTTTCTTTGATGCCTTGTGCGTCACAGACATGAAAGCCTCTTTTCATGTAAACCTGGAGGCATATGCTACTTGCTTATATCTAACCACATCTTTAACATGAGGGACCAGAACCTCGGAGTCACTTAACCGCAGCAGTGTTGGGATTTAAGCCAAGATCGTCCGGGCTTGTCTGTTCCTTTCACTGCACCACACTCTCTACAGACGGTGTTATAAATGGAATGTTTGTGTCCCTCCAAAACTCCGATGCTGAACCCCCCAATATGACGATACTTGGAGATGGGGCCTTTGGGAGGTAATTAGGTCTGATGGAACAAGTGCCCATGGAAAGAGACCCCCGAGAGCCAGCATCTGACCATGCCAGACTCCTTGATCATGGCCTTCCAGCCTCCAAGGTGTGAAAAAACCAATGTCTGTGGTTCAAGCCATCCAATCGACACTTCGTCAAGGCAGTCCAAGTAGACTAAGAAAACTGGCAGTTATAACGACTGTATCTGAAGAGCACTGATTTTTTGAACTACATTTAGCTACATCCACAAGTTTTGTTCTGTCATCGTCGCTCTGCTCTAAGGAACTGTTTTCTGAATGCACATCCTATCCTGCAGCTAGAACAAAATAAGCTATAGAATGCACAGAGCAGAGTAGCTGGACGGATGTTATTGCGCGGTGTGTTCTTAAACCTGTAAGGGCATTTCAGTGCTGAGCCTTTCATTGACCTGTGTTCCGTTGACAACCCCTCCCAGCTTTCTGCCAGTCCAGTCAGCAGGCTGTCCCTTTTTAAAGGTACACCCCTGGCTGATGGCACAGTGGATAAGGCACCAGCCTGGGAACCCAAAGGTCACTGGTTCGATTCCCCAGCCAGGGCATATAACCAGGTCTCCAGCCAGGTCTGTAGCTGGAGGCAGGTGAAAGGCAACCATACATGGATGTCTCTCTGCCTCTCTCTCTTCCTCTCTCTAAAAATAATAAATCAAATCTTTTAAATACATAAATACATAAAGGTGCAGCTCCCTTATCTGACCCCTGGTGCCACCGTGTGCCGTTAATTGCTCACTCCCACCCCCACTAAGCCAGACTGACAGGTGGGGGGGGGGGGCATTCTTTCTGAAGAACGTCACCTGCCAAAAGTAAAAACAACCTGCAGCTTTATGCAGATGGCTCAGGGAATTCCTCTGGCCTCTCCTGTCCAGTTGCTGCTGTGCTAGTTGGTGCTTTCTGCAATTCCTGCCCTTTCCCTTCCTGTCTCTGCTCCAGCTTCTCAGCTTGTCCTGGGTTCAACTTAGAACCTAGGTCTCCACTTTCTGCTTCCTCACTGACCTGGCAGTTCCAAAAGATGTCCTGCGAGTAACGGCTTGGCCTCCAGGTCTCCCAACCCTCTGCCCAGTGGGGTGTTCTGCACCAACCACCTTCCCTCTGCTTCAGGAGCAGCCTGGGGGAGATGGCTTGGACTCCCCTTTGAGCTCAGGGCAGACACGGTCTGCCCCGGTGCAGTCAAAGCCCCACCCACTGTCCCGCGCCCCTGCTCTGCTCCCAGCACCGCCCGTGGCTGTGCTCCCAACAGGACTGGGGTGAGGTTGAATTGAGGGCTATAGGTTTATGCTAGTACTTCAAAGCTTTCTCCCTTCTTTCCTGCTTTCCCTCAGAATGACTCACCACCCTTTATTGACCCCACTCTCTTGATACTGAGCATCTGTATGCAAGTGAAAGGTTTGCTAACCTCAGAGAAGGCAACAGTGTGTAATACATGGTAGCATTCAGTAATTGTTAGTTGTAACTATTGTAGCTAGACATGGACCATAAGGAGAGTTTACACCATGCAAATTGGTGAACACTAGAAATTGAGACTTTCTTAGATCTTTTATCAGCATACCACTAGGCTAGTGCTTCATCTCCAACCGATAGTATTTGGGATCTAGTAGATTAAATAAAAGTATTAAAATTAATTTCATCTGCTCCTTTTTATTTTTATATAATTTTTTTAAAGATTTTCTTTTCAGAGAGAGGGGAAGGGAGAGAGGAAGAAAGGGAAAGAGATATCAATGTGTGGTTGCCTTTCACCTGCCTCCAGCCATGGACCTGGCTGAAGACCTGGCTGGAGACCTGGCTTGCAGCCTGGTTATGTGTCCTGGCTGGGAGTCGAACCAGTGACCTTTGGGTTCGCAGGCTAGTGCCTTATCCACTGTGCCACCAGCCAGGACTATAAAATTATTTTTAATTGTTCACTTACATTGTGATATTTCTGTTGGATAGTGCTGGGCTAGGGAGACCCTATCCACATGGTGACATGACTCTATCATACCGCATAATGTGGTCCAGATGTTTCCAGGCCTCCCAGGGAGAGCTCAAGTGCTCCACCCCTCAGTCCTGGTTGATATTTGTCACTGTTGTCAGCACTTCTCTCTTTGAACCATTATTCTTCCTGAGTCTTTAGGCCATGCATGGTCTAACACCTTGACATTCTAGACAGACCTCTCTGCATCCCCGTTCCTGTTTGCTGTGGGTTGGGTCCCCTCCACCACTACTAGAAATATCTACTCACATCATTCGAGAGCCCAATGTCTATACCTCAAGGATCCACTTCGTGACAGTTTCCAGGTGGTAAGGGAAAGGCCAACTCTATGCCCACCAATGAAAGAACCCTAAGACTCCTTCCTTATCTGCGGAAGCCCCTGATTTTATGCTCTTTAATTACTGACTCAGGAATAGAAGGGCAAGATTCTATAAGAGACAGAATTTCTCTAACATAGAAAAAAAAATTACTTTTGCTGTTTTCTCCTTGCCCCAGCTCTAAAGCTCCTTCACTATTATTACAAGGCCTTTTCCTTACTGTTTAGAAAACAAAAGGCAAGAAGGGCTTGTTTGTTTGCTCCTGTAGGGTGTTAATACTAACAATGGACATAGCAGTAAGACACAGCAGTCCAGCCCTGGCTCGAGTGGTTGGTTGGGTCATCGTTTATAACTGAAAAGTTGCTGGTTCAGTTTCCAGTCAGGGCGCAAACCCAGCTTGTGGGCTCCAGCCCTTGGTTGGGGCACATACAGGAGGCAGGTGATCAGTGTTTCTCTCTCACATCGATTTTTTTTCCCTCTCTCTCTCTCTCTCCCCTTCTCTGTCTCAAACGAGAACAAAACAAAACTTAAAAAAGACTCAATTCCAGGCAAGATGTGACACGCTTTGAGTGCTAGCATTGTAGCACTAAAGGTGACAAATGATCAGAGGCGGAATATCCTTTGCAGATAGAGCAATGAGACTTAGTGGCTTCAATATGGTAACGGAAGGAAATTAAGGACTCGGAGGTAACTCCAGGATGACGTCGCTGAATAACTGCAGTGGTGGCGTTAGCTGTGTTGAGAGGAACACCGAGGAGGCAGCTGGCAAGTCAAGGGCTCCTTTTGGACGCCTCCCCGCATAAGCACCCAAAATGACTCCAAGAAGCATCTCCTTTTCCCCACTTTACAGACGAGGAAATTAAAGTACAGACAGGTTGTGGAACGTGACCATGGGCGTTGGGTTAACTCCCTCTCTGGGCTATTTCTCTTTTCACAGCAACGGAGAAGTTAACGTGCCGATTGCAAATCCCGGGGCCACCATCTACTAATTGTGCGGCCCTTTGGCAAGGTGTTTAATTTCTTCAAGCCTGGACTTTCCTCCTCATGAAAATAGGCATTTTCCTACTCTGGGCTTGTGTGGGGGTTAACGAGACAAGATAGATCATGGGCTCGACGTAGCATATAAAAAACGAGTGGTGAATGTGAGCTCATGTTTTAGCTAACTGGTCCCCTTCAAAGCCGGGAATAGAGTTGGATGGTCATCCTGGAGTTGCTCCAACTAAAAGAATCTTTACAGGCCCTGGCTGGTGGCACAGTGGATAAGGCGCCAGCCTGCGAACCCAAAGGTTGCTGGTTCGATTCCCAGTCAGGGCACATAACCAGGTTGCAAGCCAGGTCTGTGGCTGGAGGCAGGTGAAAGGCAACCATATATTTATGTCTCTCTCCCTCTCTGTCTCTCTCCCTTTCCCCCCTCTAAAAATAATAAATAAAATCTTTAAAAATAAAAATTTTTAAATAAATGAAAGAACTGTTGTGGAGGTATTTTGTCCATAGTCCTAGGGTTTTTGTTTTTTTGTTTTTGTTTTTGTCTTTAAGATTTTATTATTTTTAGAGAAAGGGGAAGGGAGAGAGGCAGAGAGGGAGAAAGACATCAATGTATGGTTGCCTTTTACCTGCCTCCAGCTAAGGACCTGGCAGGAGACCTGGCTTGCAACCTGGTTATGTGCCCTGGCTGGGAATCGAACCAGTGACCTTTGGGTTTGCAGGCTGGCACCTTATTGGTCCTAGTTTTAGCTCTCACTGTTAAGACTGCAGGGCAGAATGAGGACCCAGTGCTTCTGATGGAAAGAAACTCTTTGATTTCTACATCTGAAATTAGGGTGGTGGGGGGAGTACTTGGCGAAACCTGAAATAAAACCTAAGTAAAGGAAACATCAGCAGGAAAGACAAGCTATGAAACTCCACCAAGAGGGTCTGAAATGACCAAAGAGAAAAAGTCCCAACCTTAATCAGGGAAAGTTAGTCGCATCAGTGAAAAAAAAAAAAAAAAAAAATAACCACACATGATACCATCAGGCAGCAGAGATCTTGAGACTGGAAAGCCAAAGGTGAGGTGTGTTCAGAAGCATTTTGTCCACGCTAACCTCACAGGAAGAACTGGTCCAAAATTAGCAAGACTGAACTACAGTACCTAGAAAATCCCTTTCCTGAGCCCACCCCCACGCACACCCAGCCTCTGAATGCTTTTGGGGTTCTCTTCCTTCTCTGTGGTGATACACCCTCAGTACACAGCAGTGAAAACTCGCTGCTGACGGAGGGCAGTGGGGTGACTCTTGCCAACAGTCAGCAAAACAGTGCCTTTTCGATAACGTTGAAAAGTAAAGTGAGGATGCAATCCTGAAGGCTCAAATGAAAAACAGTCAGGGGAAGTGAGGTGAAGGCAGGACCGTGGAGAGACTGAGAAAAGGCTAAAGCTGATGGTAATTTTTTTCAGAAGCATAGGAGGCACCCCACCCCGCCTTAAATTCAGCCCCTCCCAGGCAGGTTGGATCCGGGCTCCAAGCAAGAGCTGCCTACATCAGCTTTCTGGCTTGGCTTACCTGGAGCTTCTCAGTCATCAGGAAAGAACTAGCAGAGCCCTTGGTCAGGTGGCTCCGTTGGTTGGGCACCCTCTCTTAAAAAGGTTGACGGTCAGTTCCCAGTCAGGGCAAGTACCTAGGCTGCCAGTTCCGTCCCTGGTCGGAGCATGTACAAGGGACAACCAATGGATGTTTCTCCCTCTCTCCCGCCCCCTCCCACTCTCTCAATAAGCAAGTCCTTGGGTGAGGGCGAAGGAGTAAGAAAGAATTCTTGGAGTAACTGGGCAAAGCTTAACCTTTTAAAGCCTTTGTTGCCGCATCACCAAATATGGGAAAGAGCATGATGGTGTGAAGTAGCCAGCCTCCCAGGGCGGCTGTGAGATAATACTCCCAAGGGACTAAAATAGGCGTTTACACTTCTTGTATCATTATTGAAAGTTTCCTTCTGGTTAGACCAGACTTTCCAGTAGGAATGTGCACTCTGAAAGTGAGAACCTAGTGTGAGCTGTGATTTCCTCTTTACACTATTTTATCCCCCTTTTTTCTTCCCCCAAGCATATCAGGAAAGGCTGTGTTGGCAGGAAGTAAATAGAAAAAGTAAACCCTGGCTGGTGTGGCTCAGTGGACTGAGTGCCAGCTGGCCTGCGAGCCAAAAGGTCGAAGGTTCAATTCCCACCTAGTCAGGCACATGCCTGGGTGGCAGGCCAGGTCCCTGGTTGGGGTCGTGTGAGAGGCAACCACACGTGGATGTTTCTCTCCCTCTCTTCCTCCCTCAATTCCCCTCTCTCTAAAAATAAGTAAATAAAAGCTCGGGACGCAAAGGGAAGGGAAGAAACCGTTCTGTCTGTGTTGTGTTTCAGCAAAAGCTCCACAGGAGAGAAACCCCAGGGGGAGGAGTAAGTGGTGGAAAGCAGAAAGCCAGCCAGTTCATGCTGGGGTCCCCCAGACAGTGGCAAAGATACAAATCAGGGGGTTGCCTGGGGGATGCCTGTCAACTCCACAGCCACTCTAGAGGGATCTGCCCCAGCCCAAAGCCCCCTGGTGATTTCCCCACCCCTCAGCTTGGAATCAGAGCTAGAATGCTGGACTGGAGGGCAGAAAGCTCGAGGTGGTACCAGGGTCACTCACTGACTCACCGGCACACTGTGTGAGTGAGAAGAGAGACTATTCAAAATCCCGAGTCACCAGCACACGCCAGGACTGACCAGGCCAAGACAGGGCGCCCTGGTCCGTGTCCACGTTCTCAGCTATGCGCTGACACAGAAATGGGAAACTAGAAAATGTACGCTGGGGAAGAAAGGAAAACAGGATGGATGAGTGATGGGGAAGGAAAGGTACTTTCTTTTTCTAAAGCGCTAGTGGTCTGCCAGGGCTGTGTGAGGCACTTTACATTCAGGATCTCACTTGGCCTTGCAGAGAGGGAACTGCAGGGCTAGGGAAGACGCGCAACGGGAAGCCGGGACTGCCGGACGCCAAAACACGCTGCCCTGCTTTCCTCGAGCTCCCAGCCTGGCCCTGCACCTCATGGTGTCTGCTCAGGGGGCCTCTGAGTCCTATAGCTTGTTACAGCCATCGAAACCCTGCAAGGCAACGAGGACACCAGGTTCCCAGAGGCCCCGTTAACTTCCCAGAGGTCGAGCACCAGCCTAAATTCAAGCTCAGGCCCCTGTGTCTGCAGACCAGTGTTCTCTCGCTGGGCGGTGGGGAAGGGATGCGGGATGACCCCAAGCACGAAGGAGGGCACCTGCCACGTGGGGCAGCAGGAGCAGAGGCGCAGAACCTGCGGCCACAGGCGGGCTCCCGCCCGGCCGGCCGCCAGGTTGCCTAGCCCCGCTCTACAACCGATTGCTGCACTGCTCTCCCACCCCAGACAGTCGCTCGTTCTCACGCCTGTCTGCAAACCCGCCTCGTCCGTGGTTCCGCTTGATCTTCGCCACGGTGTTTGATGAGCCCAGTCCTGTTTCCTGGCTGTCAGCGGTCCGGTCGAGATTCGAAGTTGTGAAAGCAACTTTCACACCTGTGGCGCTCGCTCCCTGGTTATCACAGCCGGAGGTGGGTTCAACACCCACTGCGTTAGGTTGAGTGTTGGCAGAGGCCTTCCTTCCCGACTCTGACCTCCAAAGAGGATTTCCCGGGGGAAAGGCATACACATACACAAACACACTTGAGCACTCGTTGACTTCCAGATGTCACCAGCTCTCAAATTCACTAGATCACAGTGGGATGAACAATTCACTGAAAATGGAAAACCATACATGACCCCCAGATTTCCATTTGGTTGTGAACTTTCTTCCTTCTCAATTGAGGAGCTCTTCTAAATCAGCTTCTGTAATGTGGGTGCACCAAAATGAACTAGACAGTGTGTTCCACGGGGAGGGACTACAGCGCTTCTCCTTACCTGGCACACGTAGGTAGGTGTGTAAAGTTTTGTTTTGGTTTTTGTTTTTTAATGAATGAGGCCGAGATAGATATGACTGTCCCCACAAACATTAGGTCAGGTTGCCCCAATAATTTCCGGTGTTGTGAAAACTTAAGTACAGTGCGAGTTAAAAGAGGAACCATACATTGAAATTAAATCGCCACTTCTTGGAACAAAATATTTGGAAGTTAAAAATAGAAAAATAAGAATTAGGGTGGTTAGAATTCTTGAAATTGGAGATTGTAACTCAAGATGCAGACCAGGTACAGATGTGGAAGAGAACTAAGGATCTTCTGGAAAACAAAAGAACAAAACAAAGACTGTTAAGCATCTAGAAATCCAGTAACACCTCACTTACTTATTTTTAAAATAAGTTGATTTCATCCAATTTACAAAATGTGAATGAGAATGGTACATGCAATCTTTCTTAAGTTAAAGAATGAGCATACCTTTTTCAACATCTTAGCTTTTTCCGTGATTAATACAATTACAGAGAGAGTCCTCGGTTTTCTCCAGGCTCTCTTAACTTTTCTGTACAAAAATAATTCTCTAGTCATGGGTCATCTTTGTTGATTCCCTCTTCTGCAGTTGTTAATAGAGCTGAACCTGCCAGACGTCCCTTTTTCAAAAGACTTGAGTGTAATTCTGCAGCTGTACTTACACACATTCCTTAACATCTTGTTTCCTTGTAAGATTTTTCAGTTTTACTCATCACCAGATTTGCTTTGCATTCTAATGTTTACAACCATGGACTTACAAAAGAGGGGGAAGGATATATATGTGACAGCTAGTGTCATAATTAGCCAGCTCATTTGGTGAATATTTTCTATGGTAAAAAATTTGCTTTTCCTTAGAACCTAATCACAAGGACATGGATAATGCTACCTAAGGGCTGGATCACCGGCCTGGGAGAATTTTACCTTGTGTTCAGGAAAGGGAGAGCTGGTGATGTCTGTTTTTTTAGTGGTTAACCTAGATTTTTTAACATGCATACTTAACGAACCCAAATAAATACGTCTGTTGTCAGCATAAATGTCATAAAGTGGTCATAAACGCTAATCAGCATCGTTCCCTGGATTTAAATGCTATAGCTGTCCAATATTTTGGTTCAACCCTTTTGTAATTTGCCCAACCAAATAGCCATTATCATTGTTATTTTTTAATTTTTATTATTAACTTGAGAGACAGGGAGAGATTTGTTGTTCCACTTATTTATGTATTATTGGTTGGTTCTTGTTTGTGCCCTGACTGGGGATCTGACCCTCAGTTTTGGTGTATCGGGACGACGTTCTAACCAACTGAGTTCTTGGCCAGGGCTTGGTAATTATTTTATATGGTCAATGTTGGTTTTTAATTTAACCGCATATTTAATCACATCGTTGCTCCCCATTTCTTTCTGCCACTCAGATTTTCCATTTACATTCAAACCCCAGAGAGAACTGGCTTGTGGCTGTCAATTCTCCAGTGAAATTTTGTTTTCCCTCTGCTCAAGCTAGGGCCAAACCAGACAGTTTTCTTGTCCCCTCGTACAGGGAGGATCCATTCTGAGTGTAGCCTTACACTGAGGGTGTAGCGCTTGGGTGTTCCAGATTCGTGACAGCTGCTTCTGAGGAGATTCCCCAAAGGGTAACCTTGGGTTTTAGTCTTCCAAGCCCTGAACACCACCCAAACAGCACGTCAAGGTTACCAAAGTATGTCAGGTGACCTCAGATGACATCTGCTTTGATGTTCTTTGGTCCTCAAGGATCCCCAGTTCCCCTTTTTAACCTCCCTGGATGTCTTCCTTCCTTGCTGGTACAGAGATGTATTTTACAAATATTCTTTGTATTCCATCCATGTCCTTTGGTTGTTTTCAAGTGGAGGACATTTCAGGAAACCTAACCCCCTTTGCTGCTGCTGGAGCTGGCAGTTTGCAGCTCCTTGTTTTAATTAACGTTTTCCCAGCGAAGAACTTGGCCACAGGGTAGTAGTAATCAACTAATAATCATTGAGCATTTGCATAAGCTGGGTTCTGTTGAATGTGTTTTAACTTACATTATCTAATCCTCACAAAAAAACACAAACCCAGGCAATGTGCCCCTGGAACCACTGTTATTAGCTATGGCATTTTGTATCTAGAAGGCATGGATGACAAAAGAAGCTAGATCTTGTATGTATAGAGAAAAGGGTGCAGATCTTTCC
Organism: Noctilio leporinus; assembly: GCA_004026585.1. NCBI lineage: Eukaryota > Metazoa > Chordata > Mammalia > Chiroptera > Noctilionidae > Noctilio > Noctilio leporinus. The sequence continues at coordinate 97,289 of PVIW01001811.1, read as the reverse complement.
TAATGAGTTCATCCTGTGAACACTCCATAGACCCGCCAGGAGTAGCTTTCCTGCGTTGGGAGTGAGCCATGTACAGTCTCTAGATGGGCTCGGGGTTCACAGAGTCACACCTGCTGTTCAGCTGGGCTCGAGGGACAGCACAAAGCCAGGAATCACATGTGCCACATCCTGTATGTGGAACGACTCCACGGGACGGGCCTTGAGAAGGAGACAGAAGTTATCTCTGAGCTCACTGGGAAAGAGGGTTTTGTCTGAGCCTCAGTGTCCGCCCTGCCCCAGGAAGTAGAAGTGCCACCTCTGGGGTAGTCCTGAACTAAGCACACGGGACAGGGAAGATCCAGTCTGGGAGTCGGCTCTTCCTGCCACAGACCCAGGCCCCTGGAGCCACCTTTCCCAGGACTCTCCCACGTTCTGCCTTCTCTCCACTGCCTGCTCCGCAGAGAGTGAAAAGCCTTCCCCAGATGGGTCCAAAGGCATCCTCTCTCCACACTTCCTTTTCCTCGGCTGTGTTTTATCTCAATTTAGTCAATACTTTTGCAGATAAGCGGGCCCATATCTTCCAAACTCAGAAGAAACTAGAGTAAAAAGAATTAAAAATGAGCATAAAAAATTATGTCATAAAGCCCTGGCTGGTGGCACAGTGGATAGGCACCATCCTGCAAACCCAAAGGTCGCTGGTGCGATTCCCAGCCAGGGCACATAATCAAGTTGTAAGCCAGGTCTCCAGCCAGGTCTGTGGCTGGAGGCAGCTGAAAGACAACCATACGTGGATGTCTCTCTCCCTCTCTGCCTGTCTCCCTTCCCCTATCTCTAAAAATAATTCAACAAAAAAATTTTTTTAATTCTGTTCTAATGGGGGGATGGGGGATGGGTTGCCTGAGCTTTCTAAATCCAGAAATGCCAAAAGGCATTTTTAGTGGTGACTAGTCTAAGTGCTGGAGTTATTCTACTGGAGTTTGTGAATCTTAGTTCTGTAACCTAAAAGCTATTTGACTTAAGGCAAGTTACTTCATATCTCTAAGCCTCAGTTTTATCACCTGTAAGGAGGGGATAATTATACTTATATCACTTATATCATAGACTTAATGTAAACCAACAATGCTCAAACTTGGTTATAATTGCAGGACTTCTTACTACTCTGAGGAATTATTGGGAATGCTTAAGAGATTTTATTTATGTGTCTTATATGTATTAATGTGTATCACAGCAAAAATTGAAAACTGAGAATTTTTAAACTATTTAAAAATTATTCCTATTACCATAAACAAATTTTTATTTGAAAACTATGAAAAAATTATTCTCCAAATAATTAGTGAGAAGAGTTTCATTTCTGTAGTTTTTTAGATGTCAGTCTAGATGAAAGGCAATTGGACTCACCTATCTGCTGCGTTGTTTGAGGTACATGAAGAAAATCTAACTGACCACAAAGGTGGATTGGGAAAGAAAGGGGTAATTTTAATACTCTTTTCAGATAATTGTGGGTATAATCATTTGACTACATGCCAAAACTGAACAAGTGGTAGTTTCTTAAAGGTTAGCTGCCACATGGAATAAAAAATGGTATCAATGAACCCATTATACTGCTAGTTTAAAATCCATTGGAATCTCTTGCACTTTGAAAGGGTCCGTCACCTGTGCATGGATTTGCAACATGACCCATTGGTCACTGTAAAATATTGGTTCATTGAGTTATACAGATCTCCCAACCCTACTGCATTATGCAATAGCCAAAATAATAATAATAATAATAATAAAGTCGCATTCATTAATATCACCACTGAAGTCCCTAGAAAAGTTAAGGACTGGAATGCTATCATACATGTACACATAAGTGCACACACCACAGCAAAATTGATCAGCCTTAATACGATACTGCCTTCTGTTTCCTGCTTTTTATCATAAATTGAGTCATCAAGTTAACCCAACCAGTTGCTGAAGTGATAGATTCAAATCAGTTAAAGAAATAAATAATAAGGATGTATTACTAGAAGTTAAACATACGTTAGGAGTTTTAGGTGTTTGCGAATGCCCTTGACAGCAAGACATGGTTCACTGGACAAACATAGGTCCAGCTACATGGCGCTCTGGACACTAGTTCCAGATGGGCCACGAACTAACTTGTAACCCACCCTTCTCTGGGCCTCAGGCTTCACCTGTTCAAATGGGAAATGTTGAGTTAACAGCTTCCTATCACTGCAATAATGTTGTAGAACAAACAGCTCCCAAACGTGAATGACACATACAATGTGCATCATTTGGTTCATGAATTTGTGTGTCGGCTGGGCCGGGCAGGTCTGCTCGACATGGCTCCCATTCCCTTCCTGGGGCCCCGGCGAGGCCGAGGGTTTTCTTCTCTGGGCAGAGGAATGGCCCACCGAAAACACAGAGAGAGAGAGGGTCCCAGGCTGCAGCCTGGCAGAACTGTCACCTCAGCCTCGTTCTGTTGGTCAGTGCAAGTTACAATCGCAAGTCACGAAGTCAAAGCGTGAGGAAACACACAGCCACCTTTTGGGGAGTAGAATGTCACTGTCACAAGGCAAGGACTGGTTGCAGAGAAGTGCTGGGGCCAAGATGCAACATTCTAGCATTTGTGTCTGAGACTACTTCCATCTGTAATAAAAATTATAGTATGTTTCCAACTCAAAGGGGATGTGGTTTTTCATGACATGAAGGACCTTGTTTATTTATATGGCTTCTTCAAATTCACTTGGGCCAGTAAAAGAAAAGAAAGGACAGACAGGGAAGAAAATGATGGAAGTGGGAAAGGAAAATGGCATGGGGGAGGGGTGTGAAGAAGGCAAGGAGGAGGAGGAGGAAGGAGGGAAGGAGAGAGACCTGCTAGGGGAAGGGAAGGGGCTGAGAAAGGGATTTAAGAGGGAAGAGATTAATGGCTGACCTGGTTCTTGGAGAAACACCTCCAAAATGTAACTGGAACTAGCAAAGAAAATTAGAAGTCAGTTGGGGGTGGGGGTGGGGGGAGCTTATTCTTAGGAACTGGGTTTTTTTAAAGATGTCTATTATGATTCCACCCAGAATGAGCTGCATGGAAAATGTGGTTACCTAATATATACTTTATTTTTAATCATTCTGATTTAACATAAAGCCAGCCTAATTATGTGAAACCTGCAAAGCTTTTATTATAAAGCAAATCAAATTTCATAGAAAATCACCTATATTTAAAGACTGAAAGTGAAATTCCAAATCATCCTTCTTTTTTAATTGAGCTAATTTTCTACCGGTTTCAGATCATTTTCATTGCTTCACCCCATCTTTTCACAACATGTATTGATTGGTGTTGGTAGTTTCAGACTTTATGTCTCTGATTTAATACTCAGCTTGATTTTCCAGCATCATGTTCTGTGACTTTCTTCTTGCATGTGATTCTCTTCATTTTGTATGTCTTCTTTATTAACTATTTTCAACAATAGACTTTTAGGCCTACAAGCAAAAATAAAAACAAAAACAAATATTTTTTGAAGAGGACACCTAATTTAGGAAGATAGAAAAAGTCATGAAATCTTTCTTTATTAAGGTGCTAGTTGACAAAGGTTAACACATGTTTGTAATGACTGAGAAAGCTGGAATCAGCCAAGAACCTGAAACTGTGATGATTAAAAATTTCCACCCGTAGAGCCTCTGAACCCTGAAACTGCTTTGAATCAACTCGTGTTTGGAGACAAGGCAAGTGTGGGAGGCCATCTCGCCAAGCAAGACTGCAGCACCCAGCTCATGAGAGGACAAGTGACCAAAAGCCTCCAGCTTTTAACTTGATGTGTAACTTCCGCACCAGTTGCAGTTGAGAAAGAACTTTCTGCCCTGACAGACTCCCCTGGAATCCCTCCACCACCCACCCGCCAGGGCCACTCAGACTCACCATTGTTCTCAGTCATTTCAGAATCAATCTGCCGCACTCGGTTTGTCTGACAGATTTGATGAGGGCAGGGCTGCTGGCCAGCTCCTGGGTGCAGAGGCAGAACACGGACCACTCCCTCCCTGCCAGTCACCCCAGCTCATGTCCACACTGCCACCCTGCCTCCCATGGCCTAGTCATGGAATGTTTTATATTGATCCGGTTTACTTCATGTTGCCAAGAGCTGGCCCAGGCCCACACCATCTTTCCCAGACCATGTCCTCACCTTCCTCTGCCCTACAGCAGCTTCCTCTCCCCAGGAGCTGGAATGGCTGCTGCTTCCCCAGATCAGAAAGGCTGGCAGAGCTTTACGAAGTGACTAGAATCTCAGAGGGTCCTGAAAGGAGGGCCTGGATTAGGAGGAAAGTCCCTAGAGCCTGAGCCTCAGGTCAAGAGGCACAGGACACTGCTTTGTGGCCTGTTGGTTCTTGCAAGCCTCTGTAAAAAAAAACATTTACATAAAAGGCAGCGTGGCTTGTCCGGATTTGTGAAGAGCCACTCAAAATTAGAGTAGAAAGTATGGCTGGGTGAATTGCATCATTGTGCAAATGCAAACATCACTGAGTGCACTTACACAAACCTGCATGGTATAGCCCGCCCCTCCTCTAGGCGTTAGCCCGTGGCCCTGGGTACAAGCCTGCACGAAACCACAGGAGACTGAATGCAATCAAGCATGAGAGAAAAGGATGTGATCAAGGGACATTCTGTTCTGCAGCGAACATTTTTTTATAAGTAGGAGTATACTCTAAAATAACACCGGGAGTATGGTATGTTAGTACTAAACCGGTAACATAGTCATTTGCCATCCTGAGCAAGTGTGCGTACTATACCTAATTGGATCCTATGCTTTTAATAGGTCTGGCAGCACCAGTAGTTTCGTTCACACCAGCGTGACCCAAACACGGTAGGAATGCGTCCAAGTTATGACGTCAATCACAACGTCAACAGGTGACAGGAAACTTTCAGCTCTATTATAATGTTACAGGACCACCTTCTTCTACATGGGCCGTTGTTGACTGAACAGCGTTACACGGCACATGACAGGACAAACCATATAGGGTCAACTGTCCAACCAACCATCCACCCCCATCCCCGGCTATGTCTGAATCATCTCTGGGTGTTCCACCTGCAGGTCAGTCTGTAAGAAGCGCCTGCCTTGCAAAGCCTTCAACTCCAGCTTCTGGTCCTTCATATTTCTAGATTGGTGGCCTAGAAATTCCCAGCATTCTAGAGGGGAGCAAAAAGGGGATGGATGTAATACAACAACAATAAAAAAAAAAAAAAAGAAATTCCCAGCATTCTGACGTTCTCTCTCTGCAACAACAGGTATTTTCAGAAAGCGGGCCTACTGCAGGCTGTGGTGGTGGAATGGGAAGCGGAAGAGCTGGAAAACCATTAAGACTGTCCCCAAGCAGAGAGAGCATCCCTTGACTTTTATAACCATAACCATTGCCTTCCTTTTCTTGCTTTGTTTACTCTTCCTTCCTCCCTCCCTTCTTTATTTCTTTGGAATAGGTGCACAGAGCTGAGTTCATCATAACTGCCCTGTTGTGGTGCACCATTATTTCAGTTAGGAAAGGCCCCTCATTTGCTGTATCTTACATTACTATATTTTTCATCTTCACCCTCCATCCACAATCCCACTTCCCTCCCCCATTCCCATGACAAATAGTCTTTCCAGTCCACTTTTCATACATTTACTTAGAGAAATGTGTATTTTAAAATATGTGGCTTTAGGTTTTAATACATAAAAGGGAACATCTATAAGTGTCACCCTCCTTTTGAGTTGTTTTTATCCACTATTATGGTGTGGGGATCTATCAGTGTTGCTTAATGTAAGTCTCAGTCGTTGCTTTTGACTGATGCTGAGAATCCAATCTGCTCCTCACCTTTTCTTTCTCTATTGTCTTGGAAATCAGTAGACATTCACTTGCCTCTAAGAAATGTTTTGCTTCCACAAATCACTTGACCTCGTAAATATCTGCCCCTTTGAAGAGTCCCCTGGGACATCTTCTGGAGAACAGAAACTTAATTTCACTCCTGACGTCAGTGGTGCACTGACGAGCTGCCCTGATTGCTGTGTGAGAATTAGTCAAAGGATGAGTGTGACGTAGATTTGCTGTTTTAATTGGCATGCACTTGATGATTGGTGAGATTTATCATCTCTTCAGGTATTCACTAGCCAGCAGGAGTCCCCTCCCTACCAATTGCCTAGCTGAGTCCATGCCTATGTTTTTCTTTTGAATTCCCTGTCTCTTTCTTGTCAATTTATAGGCAATCTTTTTATATTCTAGACATAAATCTATTACACACATAATTCCTATCTCTACAGCCAGGAGAAAGCTTTGTTGGGAAAGTGAGATGGAATGGGGCTTCGTCTTGCCAGGAGCCAGCCCCCACCCCCACCCCCACCCCCAACATGTTCCAGAGTCGAGCATCTTGGCTTCTGAAAATTGATCATCACAAGCTAGCGAGCTGCATGTGAAACCAATTTCTTGTGTCTTGTCTTTGGTTACATTTCAACTGTGTTCCTGGAACCCGCCCTCCCTCCCCACCCACCCACCAAAAAAATTCCCAAGAGCCTCTTACTTCATCATGTATTGATTTGCCCCCCTTTTCCATGAGCAAGACTGGGCCCGTGGCTCCCAGGAGGACCCTGGAAGCATTTACGTGTCTCTCCCCAGAGCACAGACCAAGAAGCAAGCATGTTCTTATCACCACCTATCCACCCCATTGGTGGAAGGAGGAATTCACCACCCTAAATGGAACAAGATGGCTAAATACATGACAGCTTATATGACACAGAAGACATTGGAACCATTTATTAGTCACATACAGTCCCACCCAAGAATGACCAGGAGGAAAGCCTTTCTAGCTAAGCTGGGCCATAGCTGGCAGGAGCAGGGTAGCTCACGGCTGGGCTTCCAGGGCCCTGGGAGGCCCAAAGATGCCAAAGCAGCACTTAAATTTTAGGTCTTGCAATAGGTTATGCTTATAGTTCCACTGAGAGAAATCCCCTTTCTCTACGAACCATGCTCAATTGACTTTATTATTTTTTATTAATTTGAGAGGAAGAGAGAGAGAGATCACGGTGTTGTTCCATCCATTTATGCATTCATTAGTTGTTTCTTGTATGTGTCCCAACTGGGGGTCGAACCCACAACCCTTTGTATCAGAATGATGCTCTAACCAGCTGAGCTCATCGGCCTGGGCCCATGTGCACTTGAATAGTATTCGTTTCCTCATTTCATTTTAATTTTAATTAGAAGAACTAAAGGAGCCCAGAGAAGGATTGTCCTGTAGGAAGCAGAACAAGGACCTGTGAGAATGTTACCTTCCGTGGCCAAAGAGATGTCGCAGGTGTGATGAAGTTGTGAACGTTGGACGATTGTGGGGCATTATCTGGGGAGGCCCAACTGAATCACACACATGTTGGAAAGCGGAGATGGGGCTGTGGAAGAAGGACCCAAAGGAGAGGAGAAGCGTGTCGCCGGCTTTGGGGGCAGAGGAAGGGGCCAAGGCCGCCAGGGTGGGCGGTCCAGACGCTGGGAAAGACTCGGAAATGGGGTGCCCTCCTGCAGTTCCCAGAGGGCTGTACAGTGTGGGTTACACTGCTGAGTCCCAGGCCCGACTTCGAGCTGCAGAACTGCCACAGGCAGGACGGTGTCGTTTTCGGCCTCTACATTTGTGGCTTCGCTTGTCACAGCAGCAGTAGGAACTAGCATGCACCTCTAATTTTGGCAAGTCTGAAAATAAAGGGCATCTAGCCATTCCCAGAACAGAACGTGAACAGTCAAAGATGACAATCTTTCCACTTCCTGGTGACTTCCCCTTTCACCTTATCAGCCTGCATGGCGTCCTCTGCCACTGCCTTCTCACAGCCCGGCTGCTGACATCTCTCTCCCCTCCCGCTCCCATCCCAGGCCCAGGAGCCACCAGCCTGCTTCCCTGCCCCTGTCCCCCGGGTGTGCTGACCTACTTCACAGCTCTCTTCCAGCCATGGCAGTTGTGACCACTGCTTTCTCCTTAGCAGGCTCTGGGCAGTTTGTCTTGGTACGTCAGTCATCACAAGTTTTCCAGAACTAGGAGGGGTCCCTTGCGATTTCAGAATTACATCAGCACAGTAACCTTTGGACCATTCCTGGCAAAGCCTTTCCTTCTTGTGCTGCTCTTACCAACATTTACCTATATTAAGAACTAAATAGTAAGCATTCAAATGACAAAACTCAAACTATAAAATGACAGCTGTCAGCTGCCTTTAGGAGTCTTAAACCAATAGAGGCTGTCGTCTGATGTTCGAGACGTAAACCATTTGTGTGGACCATGACAGTATATTATTTATGTATTATGTGCTCTTACTATCTCATATCTCCTGGAGAGAATTTTCGCTTTTGCAGAGCTTATTCTGACTTCCCTTGATTTGCTTTATTATTTGGAATGTCCAAATCATTACACACAAAATGACAAATTTTGAACAGGAATTTCTTAAGAAAAACTAAATATAAATGTGCTAAATGTAGTTGGCAGGGGAGTTACATGAAATAGTAAATCCATTCATGAATATACATGTTAAAGTATTGGTTGCAAAAATCCTTTTTTCCTCTTAGAACATAATTGCCACTTACAATGACATGTGTGCAAGTAATAATAATAATAGTAATACAGCTTTGCAACCTCTGTTCTGTCCTGGTCTCCCGCCCCTAACACAAGCCCACCACCACCTATCACTGTTAGTCTCTGTGGGTCTCCTGTCCTCTAAGCCACCAGTTTGTCTTTCCAAGGTGTCCGAAGTCTAAGACGAGAACATGGTGAACTTGGCAGTAGCTCCACTTACCCTACAGGGGCTCATCCCCATTTCTGTCCCCTTGTTCCTATTTCTATGGGGTATTCTTCTAGCCTCCTCCTCCCAGGGAACCCAGTGCCTGAAATGTTATTCCCTCTTATCTGCTACCAAACCTAGTCTCAGAAAAAGATGGGTCAACTCCCTCCAAATTCACATTGGGAATGAGGCCCAATGTCTCCTCCCTCCCAGGGACCAGTGCCCCTTCAGCCAGGGCTTCGGACCCAGGGGTACAACCTGATGACCATCCCTGGAGGTAGGGAGTTCTGGTCACTAAGTATGTTTTTCACAGGTGCTTTATACTTCTTGGCATGAAAACAAAAGGGAGGCATTACAGCATAGGATGTTGAGGTAGACTGGCCCTTATCTGAGGTTTCTTTCAAACCTGCCATTCAGTGGCTCCATGACGAAGCAGACAGAACACAGGGTACTTTCTGGAGGAGGAGGAGGGAGGGAAAGGATACAGCTGAGGTAAGTTTTAATGAGATTTTTAAAAAGAGTCATAGAAAAAATTGAAAATCTTCGAAGAGGCATGAGCCTACCAAGATTCTCAGTTGAGAACACTGGGCAGAATGGAGCAAAATTTGAATGTGCCCCCAGAAATGAGGGACCCCTGAATTCATCTTTTCGCCACTTCAGTTTGACCTAGACATAACCCAAAGTTCCAGACACCTCTGACACCATCTGGCATGTTTTCATTTTTGGCTTTTTTTTTAAACCAGTGAGAAGCCCTGACCAGTGCAACTCAGCTGGCTGGGTGTCATCCCACAAAGTGAAAGGTCACCAGTTTGATTTCCGCTCTGGGCGGCAGATTTGGTACCTGGTCGAGGCACATACAAGAAGCAACCCGTTGATGTTTCTCTCTAGCATTGATGTTTCTCTCCCTCCTTTTCCCTCTCTTTGAGCATAAATAAATAAAACCTTGTTTAAAACAATAAGAAAAGCAAAGGACAGTAGAGGTAAAAATGCCGTGTGCACGTTTTCAGCGACTTAAGAAGGTATAAGATTATGTAACATTTAGCCCTACCTAAATCATCCATTAAATTATTGAAGCCACTGTTTAGTTTGCCTCTTTGATGTGATATTTATAAACAATCAGGTATAGTCTGTCCCATTCCTGAGTTTCCAGGCTGGCAGACAAGATAGACTATTAAACAAGAATTTATAATAATGTGGACAATATTATGTTCGAGAAGTTTGAGACACCTATAGCATCATATATTTCTTAATGTGGATTAGAAAGTTTCGTGGAGAAAGGACTATTTAAGCCAATGGCAGAAGTATGAGTTGGAATTGAGCAAAGGGTATCTCAGATAAAACAGCACAGAAAAGGCCCAGCTGGGACAGTGTGTGTGGCCCTTTCAAGAAGCAAAACCAGCCCTGGCTGATGTGTCTCAGTGGAATGGTGCTGGCCTACAAACCCAAAGGTCGCTGGTTCAATTCCCAGTCAGGGCACCGAACCAGGTTGCAAGCCAGGTCTCCAGCCAGGTCGGTAGCTGGAGGCAGGTGAAAAGCAACCATACATTGATGTTTCTCTCCATTTCTTCCTCCCTTCCTGCCCTCCCTCTGAAAATAATGAATAAAATCTTTTTAAAAAACATAAAGAAGCAAAAACAAATTCATCATGATGAGCATGTATGTGGTTAGAGGCAGACAGGCGAGGCGGTAGGGCCACTCCTGGAGTATCTTACGAAATTTGGAGCTGATTGCTAATAGCAACCTAGGGTATCAGAGGGTGTTTTAGAATGTGACATGGGAATATGAGTGATAGAAGGGTCACTTTGTTGATAAGACAAAAGATGAAAGGCTAGCAAGCAAGAAGGAAAGAAAGCAAGAAAGGTAAATACAGTCGGTTGGGAAAAGAGGGGGTGATCCCATAAGAAGTTGGTTAGTTGGATGGGGTGAGGGATAGGGAGAGAGCTGGGGTGAAGGATCAGTTTCTGACTTGGGCCACTGTGTGCACGACCGGGCCATTCTCCAAGGTGCAGGACAGTGGAGAGTTTGGCACGTTTCTTTTTTAGGGCTGGAAGATAGTAAGGTCAGTTTTGGACACATCAAAATTGAGATTTATTTTAAAGTATCAAGAGGACTCAGGAGTGCTGAAGAATCGATGTAGGTATCAAGAAAAAGGTCTCTGCTCATTTCTGAGAAGGCCCCTCAGATGATCACAGTGCAGGGTTGAGGGAACTGACCAAAGATGAAGTTGCCCATTCAGTCTATCCAAAATGGCCCTCCGAGGGAGAGCTGTGCTCTTGGCTTCTGCAGCCAGGCCACATCCTGCACACCCAGGGTGGGAGGACCCAAGAAAAGGGCAAAGCTCAGCTGGGTTTTCAAGTCAGTGGGAGGACTTGGGCAGAGCACTTGTGACTGCTGGGAAGCAGCCTGATCCACCCACTGCTTTCACAATACCTCCCCTCCCCCAAGTCAGAGCGTGTGCACCTGGATACCAAAGCTTCCTGCCCTTCACAGTGACACCGGCACCTAGAGCTGACTCTTAGGGGCAGATCTTTCTGAGCCTTAGCGAAATGGAGATAATAGCAGGACCTGCCTCGCAGATTTTGTGAGGAGTAAGAGCTAAGGCATAATGAGCCCTACGCAGGGGTGTCAGACTCATTTTCACCGGGGGCCACATCAGCCTCCCTGTGGCCTTGAAAAAGCCAAATGTAAGTTTAGGACTGAATAAATGCAACTGCTCCTTAACAGTTAATTAAGTGAGTCAGGTAGAATCAGGGTGCCGGGCAGATTAAACAAGGTGGAGAGCCGGATTCGGCCCGGGGCCTTGTGTTTGCCACCTGTGTCCTACAGCATAGTACTTGGCACTTGGTAAGTGGCAGGGACAGTGGTGGTCAAGCTGATGACTCACAGGCATTGCAAGATCCTGAAACTCCTGAATCGTTAAATCATCTAATTCTTGTGTGCCTTTTTTCATGCCAAGTATCCTTGATTGTACTCTGAGTCTCTGAAAACGGAGCAGCCCTCTTCACATTCCTGTTCATCAATACAGCTGATAAGCTATGCAGTATTTCACTACTCCATGCCTGTAGCTTCTAGAAACTAAGCTGAGATCTTTATTTGAAATTCCCTGATTAGTATTTTGTATTTCTGTGCTGCATAAAAACTTTTAAAGAATTTAACTAATTTTGGTCACTTGGCATATTAATAAAACAGATGAATTTTAAGTATAATTTTGGATATAGCTTGATCATCTTGAACCAAGCTTCCACAGTAGAGAGAATATAAGGTCCGTCTCAAAAGTATCGGCCATGCAAACTGTTTTAATTATGTTGACATTGGCTTGATACTTTTGGGACAGACCTCACATGCCCATTTAAAAATGTTAATGAATACACTGAAATTTAACAGGGAAATGGACGCTAACAGGAATTTTTGTCTTAGATATACAACACTCTCAAACATAGGGTTTCAACTCACTTCAATATCTCCAATTACCTCAGTAACTATTTTTTGAAGGATGGAAGGGAGAGATGTAGAGTGAAAGCTGACCTTTTAGAGTGAAATGTTAAGAGACTCAACTCATTAGGCATTCCACCAGAAAGAATTGACTGTTCTGTAACATAACTAGAAGACCGAAGGTTGGCGTAAATAATTTTAACAAGTTGTCAGCCCAGGATCCTTAGGCCAGCACCGGTCACATCACCAGGAACTTTTTATTTTATTTTATTTTATTATTTTTTGAAGATTTTATTATTTCTAGGGAGAGGAAGGGAGAAAGGCAGAGAGGGAGAGAGACATCCATGTATGGTTGCCTTTCACCTGCCTCCAGCTACGGACCTGGCTGGAGACCTGGCTTGCAACCTGGTCATGTGCCTTGGCTGGGAATCAAACCAGCGACCTTTGGGTTCGCAGGCCGGTGCCTTATCCACTGAGCCAGGAACTTTTTAGAAATGCAAATTCTCAGGCTTCACCTATGGCTCTGTGAATCAGAAACTCTGGGGTTGGGGCTGAGCAGTCTTTCAACAAGCTGTGTCGCTGGTTCCATATATGCTTAGACTTGGGATCCATGGAGGAGGCCAGCCTGGACGATTTAGAACCCCCGGGTGTTTCCAGTGGCAAATACGAGGCAGGTGTGCAGGGCCTGGGACAAAAGATAAGAAGCTTTGCCCCCAGAATTCTGCATTTACTTGGCACATTTTACAACATTTAACTGCAGATCCCATACAGGCATCTGGGTTTCCACTTCCAGCTATTTGCCCAACAAAGAGACCTGAAGAGGAATGTTGTTAAGGAGTGAAGTGGGAAGAAATGGACTTTACGAACTCCTGAGGGCAGAAACAAATGTTGTTCATGATGGGCACCCCGTTTTCTTTAAGAGCACCTGACATACAGAAGATGCTCCATACCGCCCTGAAAACCAGCGTGGCTCGGTTGGTTGGGCACATCCTGCAAAGTGAAAGGTCTTTAGTTCAACCCCCCGTTCAGGGCACAGGCTGGGTTGCAGGTTCGGTCCCCAGTCAGGCACATACAGGAGGCAACCAATTGATGTTTCTCCCTCACATCAGTATTTCCCTTCTCTTCCTCCCTCCTTTCCTCTCTCTAAAAAATAAAAAAATGAAATTGTTTGAAATGAAAGGAAAACGTACTCAAAAGCGGTTTGTCAAATGAACAGAGATACTGCTCACGCGGAGGGGCTGGCCAGGACCTGGTCTCAGGGGGAGGTGGTGGTCAAGGACTGGGCTTTCACCCCAGTTCCAGCCCCTGCGGGTGTGACACTGCACTATAATTGTTGGGGGGATTTAAAGATAAAGGATGTGTGAAGGACACAGTAAAGTGCAGATGGATGTCAGTGCGTGTGGGTTTTTTTTGTGGTGTTTTTTTTTTTTTTTTTTTTTTTTTGTCCTTATCACACTTGTACTACTTTGAAGGAGTCCACGGTAGGAATAAGGCCTCTACCTTGTTCAATTTACATTACAAGGACTTGAGCCTACCCAACATGGCCACCTGATTTAACTGAAAAGACACATAGGAGCCTGTCCCTTCTTGAAGTCCTTTGTAGAAGGCAGAGAATTGGGATCAGAAAATAAGGCAAGTGCCCTGTTATTGTGTGATGCCTGAGTTTTAGGCAGATTTCCGTTGGCTAACAAGGTCCAATATTTTGTTTATAGAGGTATCTCTGCCAAAATACAGCTTCATCCACTTTTTGTGATATTTCTAGTCCTGGGCTCTCATGGTAGAAAAAGAAAATAGGGAGGGAGGGAAAGACAGCGGAAGAGCAGGAAGAAATAAAAATTTTCCTGAAATTCTATATTAAAAGACACAAATCCAGTGGTTAATAATTATGTTGGAGGGGTGCTGGCCTAAGATTCTAACAGCTTAATTATGGATCTCTAAACACCTCTCATACAAATCTAATCAGAGATTTGAGGCTCTGATTGGTTATTTTTTTTAATACTAATGGCTAAGCCCCGCCTCCAGAGAGTCACATTATTTGAGCCGAGGGGCAGCCTGGGAAAGGGGGTAGTACTAGTCTTTCTCCTTTGCAAGGAGCCCAGGGGTCACGTCTGACTGAAGCCACTAATCAAGATGGGTCTGACCCTGGACACCCAGGTCTGTACCAGAATGTTTGCAACAAGGCTCAGGATGGATGGCTATACAGCAACAGCGTATCCTTATGGTCTTTTCAGCTCCTGTGCTGTAGTTATGCTTTCTTTTCCATGTATTCACTCCTTTAATGCTCCTCAGGGTTGCTAATAATCTAAGAAACTATCGAATTATTATAAGAAAGCCAAAGTCAGTGTGTCATTTAAGATTGAATTTATGGAACTAACCTCTAGGGGGAGCTCAAGGCCCCTTCTCACCTGGCTTCTTTCCAGTCCCCAGTTCAGGTTTAAGCATCACTGTTTTCACTTGTGTGTTCTTTAACAGAGGGGAGCAGAGGTTGAGAGGGAGGGAGGGAGAGAGAGAGAGAAGAAGAATTTGGAACAAGAGACTAGTTCTTGAGGAATCAAGACTGAACTTTATAGTTTAAATAGTAGAAAGATAACAGTGTGTCAGTTGTCCAAAAGTACAGCTATGAAGACTGAACAAACATGCATACACACGTAGGATATTTAATAAAACATTTGCCAAGGTAAAAATGGATCAGCTCAGGGGGCTGAGCTTTGAGCTGTTTGCCCCTGTGTTTGGGACCTTACTGCCCCCTGGGGAGTGGCCAATGGCCTTTTCTTCTGTCAGCTGATCACCGAAAAGTCCCTGTGAGGCCCTCGGTGCCCGCGGGGGGACAGAAGGTAGCAGAGCAGGAGTGGGGGCCCTGAGCATTTGAGCCACTTCTTCATGTCACTTACTTTTGCCTTCAGGGCCCGAGCACCTTCGAGGTCTGTCCCGAAAGTATCGGCTGGGCAAACCTTTAATTGTATTGCCATTGTCTCGATACTTTCGGGACAGACCTCATAAGTGCCACTTCCATTCGGTGACGCTGTGACTACTGTGCACGCACAACTTTTTGGCTTGACCAGCCTGATAACACCCAGTGCATAATGGCCGGCTTAGGGCCCATGGTAACTTGATGGCCCGTGGATAAACACTCAGTCTCTACTAAGGCCTACTGACAGGCCAAGAGTAAGAACAACAGAACTTTTATTCCAAAACCCTAAGGGCCTACACTGTGATTTATTGACAGAAGAAACTGCCAAAGGCCCCGACCTGGATCCCCACCCGCTCTGACACTTCCAGCACCTTTGCGCCTGCTGGGTGCGGTGGTAAATCAAGTGGCTTCTACCACAGCCTGGATCTCTTGCAGAACCTCCCTCGTTCTGGGTTTCTCTCGAAGCTGGACGCCTCTCAGGTCACTCGGTAAATGGGTCGGAGTAGCAGCCCCCAGACGAAGATTGCATGGCCTTCAAAACCCGAAGGCCCATGAGGCATTGAGCCGGACCCAACACTTAGGCCACTTCAGTCTCTTTTCACCAAGGTTAAAGGTCCATGAATTTTTGTCAGGTTTATTGCCCATCCCCTTCAACCACGTCTTACCAATATGTGCAGAGCAGCTCCCACTGCCTGCTTACTTGGTCCAATCAGCATCCTGTCACCGAGGTAACGGCCCAGTGTTGCAGGGATAGAGCCAGCAAACCTGGAAAGTTGATTATAAGGTAGGGCTGGAGCGCTGACACGCCTCTGACACCAGCTGCCGCGTGTCCCTCCTGGGACGTCGTGAGGGACAACGCACAGAGTATGGCCAACCACAGGAGCGAAGTGGAGCTTTTTACTGGGGTTTCACCACAGAGGCACAATGGATTCAATCATTGCGCGTGTATTCCAAGCAGTCTCCAGCCCCAGCCAACCTCCCTGGGATGTCAGGATAGGAGATCAGTGTTACTCAGAGCCCCAGCCCCTGGGACTTTGGTTGGTCTTTAAGATGTGGCAGCTTGTTCTCAGCCTCTCTGGGCCCACCCTGAATAGCAAAAACATCATCCTTACTTGAGATACTGGAAAGCTTTAGAGGTGCTTCAGGAACCAACATCAAAAGCCAGCCAGATTCTTTATTCCCAGGCATTTGAGAGGTTGCCTCTCGGGAACTAAAAATAAGGCCAACCAGATTGTTTATTACACGGGCACCTACTGCGCAAGTGCGAGAGGGTTCTCCGGAGTTTGGGGTTATGTACTTTTTATTCCGTTCCGGGAAAACCACAGGGCACAGCACACTGGGGCCCAGATGGGCCCTCTGACCAAACTCCTCGATATTATGAAGTATTCTTTCATAACGTGGTTTCTTAGCACACTCCTAGTATTGCATTGTATGGGCATACCCATAATAGCCATTCCCCTATAATTTACATAACCATTCCCCTACCGATGGGCATTTTGACTGTTTTCAGCCTTCTTCTACTTTCAATAACATTTTGATGCTTAAGGATACGTATCATTGAGCTGCTCTGTATCGGAAAGCTCCCAGATACCATAATGAGCAAGGACCTTAGAGACCATCATGCAAGACAAACTAAATATCCAATCTTAGTAAAATGCGATCCAGAGAGTTACATATCCTAGCAAAGCCTAGGACAGGAGCAGTGGTTATCCTTTTCTTTTTCTTCTTTCTTTTTTTGTTTTGTTTTGTTTTGTTTTGTTTTGCTTACATACCCTCTAAAAAGCAGTTTTAAAAATTATGTTCTCTTCTCACACATAGGTCTGTTGCTATCTAAAAATGTTCTCGTGTTGGACTTTATGTCATCCCTCCTCCAAGTACTTATTACATAGTTATATAATCCCTACTATGTTGTAAGTGTGATGGAGCAAAAGGGGCCGTATACCAGTAGGACCTGACGCAAGTTCGGGGGAGGGCCGTGTGAGAGCCACAGAAAGTCAGAGACCTCAAGTAACCACGTACAGTGGTCTGAAATTTAAACCTTTCTGACTAAAAGCAGGTCTCAGTGGACAGTCCATCCTAGGCTACAATCTTCCCTGACAAAAGTTCATGGAGCTTCACCCTAGTTGAGTCTGTCTGTTCTTTTTGCATCTACCATAACATACCTTTGGAATGTCAAATTTCCTTTTTCCAGACCCCTCAAAGCACAGGAACTGCGCCAGAGGGAGACCACAGGTCTCTTCGTTCCTACTGTTATCATGTTCACTGTTGAGTATTAACTGTTCCGTAGCCATCTATGTAAGAGAAGTATGTGTATCATTTTACTTTTTATCCAATCCCGGAGTTCCCATCCCCAGCCTTCCACCCCTTCTCACCCCTTTGCTTCTCCTGGCTCCGTAACCCCTCACCCCTGGATTTCATGCAACCCACATATATCTACTCTTTTGATTCTAATGTAGAAAATAAGGTGAAAAACTGCCATTTTGGGCAGCAGCTTCTCAATCCATAGTGGTTTCACTTCCCAATAATTGGCATCAGTTTGGCTCCGATAAACTGATAGAAATTCTTACAGGTTTGGACATTTTTTTTACATGGACAATATTAATGCTTTAAAAGAACACCATAGCTCTCTTACATTTATACAATATTTTCATTCCATTTCCCCACAGAATTTTATCCAAATTTTTTCATTTGAGACAGTTTTAATTTTTACCCTACGACATTTCCTTCCAGTAAATTGTTGAAATTTCTTCTTTATTCCTGATAACTATAAGGTTGTAATTGTTTAAAAAGTTCCTCTGGATTAAATTATAATTAAAATTATTAGTAGTATATAATTGATAAATAATGTGTAGAAACAAAATTTTATTGGGATGGAGCTTTAAAAAAAAAACAAAACATTGTTTATCCTTGGACAACTAGTACTTTCTGCTAAAGTGAGGCAGCATCCAGCATCCTTTTTATTCTATTTTAGTTTTTATACACTAACCTGAGAAGCCTTCTTCATATAAATATACGGGCATTGGAGGACATTTACTGTAGGAGTTTACTCAATTCTTTGGACTTTTTCTGAGTTACATGTAAAATCAGATAACAGGCTATCATCAGAAATTTTATTTAATGTGCATCACCTGGCAACTTAATTTGATTCTATCATAATTTTGTTCAAAACAAAGAGTTGGAAACCACCTAACTTGCTAAAGAATTGGTTGCCCAGCAATTAGTCACTCACTTTTCTTCATTTCTGGGAAGTAAGCCAAAAACAAACAACAACAACAACAAAACACCAAAAAGGCTTTTCCTCGTGCTTAACAAGTGGGTGTTCATTGTAGCTGTTCGCCTTTTAAGGACAGGCGCTCCCTTCAGTGTGAGGCCGGGAACTGAGGCGCCCTTCCCCGCTGCTCCAGCGGAGGCCGTTGGATACCAGCCTGGGCCGCGAGCTGGGCTGCCCAGGGAGGCTGTGGCATAAGGGGGCAAGTCCCAGAGTGGGTGGGCGACACCCAGCCTGGGCCGACAGAGCTTGAATCCAACGAAGGCCCTTTCTGCCCCCCTCCCTGTCTGAACCAGGGCATCTCGTCTCTTCTGCCCCGAGGCTGGGATTTACACCGTCAGCTGTCGGTGCTCTGGCCTTGGACACCTGCCTGGGGCTGCAGCTTGCAGGCCCCTGGTCGGGGACCTTCTCAGCCTCCAGACCCCCATGAGCCTATTCCTCATGGGAAACCTCCTTTTACGCGTGTTACCATGATTGGTTCTGTTTCTCCAGAGAACCTTGATGACTGCACACTGTACAAAGTTTTCGTATTACATTTCATTATAAACGTCTCATGGGATGTAAATACTGGAGTTAATTCCACATGGAAGTAGACTTTGACCACATCTTGAAGTTGCAGATTGGGCAGGAGCTCTTGATGCAAAACTTGCGCCATAGAAACGATGCCCCAGGCAGGTCTTTGTTGCCAACCCATCAGTCAAATCAGACTTACTTTCTGACATTATTTTTTAACTTTAAAAGAAAAGCATATTAACACTCATTTCTGTACCAACCAACTCCCTGATGAATTATAATTCTGAGAAAGAGAAAGGAAAAGGAGGTACTGAAACTGGCCCTAGGTTTTACTGAATGCAGGAAGGTTAACCTCTCTGGTTCCTCCTGAAATTCTACTGTTCACGCATGACCCTTTCAGGGCCCCTCCGGTAATGGCATTCAGTGACATTAGTTGGGGGAGGAAAGAGGGACAAGTGGTTGAGTAAAAAATGGCCATTCTTCCATTGTCCCACAGTGAATTTAAGTGCAGAACATTGCAGCACAAGGCAAAATACCTCATTTCTAATGCAGTGTTTGCCTTTCATGGAAATGTGTGCAAAGCAGAGGAGGTAATCATTAATGAATTAAACCCTAGGGTGCCTCAACCGAAGACAACTTCTTTGAAACAAGATATTTTAAATGGCCTCTTTGTTTAGAGCCCCAGAAGTTTTACACACACACACACACACACACACACACACACCAGGGTAATGTAGGTAGTAAAATTCAGCATGGATGACGGGTGGGACTTTCTTTGGCAAAAGAGGAAGAGGCCAGTGGGGAAAAGAGGCTGAGAAAGGAATTTGGAATAGTTCTATACCCAGGTGGTGAAACGTCACACGATAATTTTAAGAAAGAATGTATTTGGAGGTTGAGGGTACCCCAAGTAAGGACTTACTTCTCTGAGATATGCGTGTCGGTCCAGCAAGAAGGGCAGTTCGCTGAGATCTGTGGACTCAATAGGAACGAGGCCAGTGGAGGGATCGGAGGTATGTCCCGACAGGCTGCCCTTCAGGATCAGAATCAGAAGAGGGGGGCCCACGGGGACCGTGGGGCATCACAGGCTGCTGGTAGGCCTGCTCCCCTGCGTTGCTGTGTTTGCCACCAGGGAGTTTCTCTTGACCCTGTCCTTTCAGGTTTACAGGGAAGCTTCGTTACAGCAGCAGGGTGGGTTAAGTCACTGGCCCCTGGCAACGGATCTAGCCTGTAGCTGCTTCCCCTCTTCAGGGGTCGTGGGGTGAGACTGAAAGTTCTCCTGGCCACCATAGGTACAGGCCGAAAGCCTCCTCTTTCACACAACAGAAGAGACTTGTGTCCTTCTGTCACTGAGGAAATTCCAAGGGACAAAGATCAACTATCTAGTTCTTGTTATGAATCACAATATCACAGCCCCCATCTCCTCAAAACCCATGGCTGTCGTGTGTGTCACAGGACTTAGTCCTTCTGGCTGCAGTACTGTCTTGTCGCCTCCTGGTCTCTGTGGCTAGATTTTGAGCAACCTGCTGGGAAGCACCATTTCTTACCACTCCGCTACTGTCTGTCTGCCTGCCTGCCTGCCTCCCCGTCCCTGTAAGCTCCTAAAAGGGAAAGAATTCCCCTCTGGAGTAATTATTCTCGGCACAGGAGCCAGACACCCAAGTCAGTATTTCTTGAATAAATGAGACTTCCATCCGGCTTAGATGAATGCTAATTGAAAAAAAAAATTTTTTTTAATTATCAAGGAAAAAATACACTGAGTACATATCCTGCAAAAATCCCCATCCTCTGAGTATTGTAGGCTCCCTGATTATGTAACATGACTTTAAAATAGGAAGATTATCCAGGTGGGCCTGGCCTAATCACATGAGCTCTTTAAAAATATATATATATATTTTTAAATTAATAATATATTAGCTTCAGGTCTACAACCTAATGATCCAACATTCCTATACCTTGCCAAGTGGTTACACCCGGCAGGTCTAGTGGTCATCTGTTGTAAAGCAGAGTTTTTTTTCTCCAGCGGGTCATGGAAAGGGAAGTCAGAGATTTGTTCGTTATTGGCTGGGTCCAGACATCTACAGGGACTGAGAGTGGTCCGCAGCCGACACCCAGCCAGGAAACAGGGCTCTGCCTCTGTAACCAAATGCATTCTGCCGAAACAGCCAGCTGGAAGGGCCAGGCGAGAACTGTGGCTGCACTTGGACTTCAGCCCTGTGAGCCCCTGAGCATAAAATGCAGCCACAACATCCCTGGACTCCTGACCTACAAAAAAAACACTGTGAGATCATACGCTTGTGTTGTTTTGAGCCACTCCATGTGTGGTAACGTAAAAAATGAATACAGTAAGAATTTCCCTCAGCAGTAGCAACGTGCCATTTTCTGACCAGTGTCGAAAGTTAACTATGTATGTTTTTTATTTTTATTTTCTTTCCTGCCCCTGCCCCTATGTGTTTTTTAATGGAGTCAAATAGTCTAGAGATCATTTAAAGTATTTGGGAGTCCCTGGCTGATGGCACAGTGGATAAGGCACCAGCCTTCGAACCCAAAGGTTGATGGTTCGATTCCCAGCCAGGGCAACATAACCAGGTTGCAAGCCAGGTCTCCAGCCAGATCCGTAGCTGGAGGCAGGTGAAAGGCAACCACACATTGATGTCTCTCTCGCTCTCTGCCTCTCTCCCTTCCTCTCTCTCTAAAAAAAATAAATACAATCTTAAAAAATAAAGTATACGGGAGGTTCGAGTAGGGTAGATGCAAATGCTGACCATCTTCTATCAGGGACTCAAGCACCCACACATTTCGGTATGCCCAGGGAGAGGTGGCCCTGGAATCCGTCCCCTGCAGATGCTGAGAGAGAGCTGCGAAGGGTTACGGGGAGATAAATTCACACGCACTCTGTCTCCATGGCTCTGGTGTCCCGTGGAGGGAGTTTTTACACCTTGGAGCTCCAGGCTCTCACCAGCTGCCCTCCTCTCTCACCTCACCTCCTCCCGCCCTCAGAGTGCGTGCAGTTGTCAGCCTTGGTGCCCATCCAGCTCCCCTAATCTTGCCCAGGGGAGAAGCCGTGAGGCTGGAAGTGACTGAAACAGCAGAAAGTCCGAGCAGAGCGGGGAGAGCTCAGTGAGTCAGAGACCCCAGGCCCCGGGGAAGGAGCCGAGGTCTCGCCCAGCTGTGTTCCTGGTTGACTCCTGTGATGGTCGGTCATCTTCGGCCTCAACTTGGCAGAGATTTCCTCCTTTATAGGTTAAATGTAGAAGAAAAAAAGACTAGATGATATTCACCAAAAAGGGTGGTGCTTACCAGCATTTTCGGAAAAAGAAATTAAGGCCACTGGGTGGATAATGGGGGGAAGAGGCCGGCGTGCTGTGTGGAAGAGGTGAAGGGATGAAGAAGCACGAACTGGGAGATCCCAAGTTGTCGTGGGGCTGTGAAGGACAGCACAGGGGACAGTCAGGAATACTGTAATAACTGGGAACGGGGCCAGGAAGGTCCTGCAAACATCGAGGGGTGGGGAACCATTTTGTAAAGGACTTGACTGTCTAACCACTGTACTGCACACCTGACACTAACCAGGATAATATCGAATGTAAACTGCAGTTTGAAATGCAATAAAAAAATGGTCACAGAGTGAATCAAAAGCAGAATCATGGGAAGAACAGGCTCATCTCTGGAGCCTTCAGTCCCCACACCAGCCCCACACCAGCCCCACACCAGCCCCACACCAGCCCCACACCAGCCCCATACCAGCCCCACACCAGCCTCACACTAGCCCCACACTAGGCTCCAGATGGCCATGTGGCTCGAAGGGTTTACTGTCTGCAACCAGGTATGAAGTATGATGTCCAACATTGGACCTCATGCTCCGATAGAAGTTGCTTCTGATACAGCATTTCTCTCCCTTTCACACAAGGACTCACAATGACAGTCCCTGAAATGAAGAAGAGCCCTAGGTGTTCAGAACAAGCCAGCACGATAATGATGATGATGATGCTTTGAAGGTTCTAGGTGGTGTTAGGCCATCACTTACAGTGAAACATTCCCTTTGACCCCGTTCAACCAGCGTGAAACCCTGCCTGTGGTGAAAAAAGAAAGTAGCTCACGGTTTCATAGTAGTCGCCCTGCCACCTTCCACAGCAACCAGACAGAAACCTGGCCTGCCGAACGTGGGGGAATTTCTGGCCGCTGTGACCTGTCACAAATGTGACTGATCCTGATTCGTGCTGTCCAACCGGCTTCTGAGGCCCTGACCCTGAGAATAACCAGGAAGGGGCCCAAGTACAGAGCAGAGCAGAAGTGGACCCTGCCATCGGCAGTTGCCGTGGGACTCTGCCTGCCATGACCAGTGTGACCGCTGTAGCCTAGGGTGCCCCCGTTTGCAGGGAACGCACTACTGCCGGGCCTCCTGGGGATTTCAGCAGTGGGAATAGAAAAGGAGGGGTAAAAGGTGACGAGGAGGAGGAGGTACTGTCACATCATGTGTTAGCTACTTGGCACGAAGGGGAGACATCTGAAGTCCTTTATAAATGAGTCCAGGGCAACTCCAATAATGATCAATACTACCAAGTAGGACACTATCCAAATATCTTGGGGTCTTCATTTCATTGAAATCATCATAACAACTTGATGAAGTAAGCATTGTTAATGCACCATTTCACATACAGAAAACTGAAATTCAGGGACCTTAAGTCCCCTGGCCAATGGTACATAGCTCATCTATGACAAAACTGGAACTGAGCCCTGGCCAGTCTGATTCCAGATCTCGTGTTCTTAGCCACTGTTTATATGGCCAGGCTTTGAGAAGAGGCGCCTGGCAGAAGTAGCATGATGAATAAAAGAGGGAGGATTATACTAGGGTAAGAATGATGGCCAAAAATCCCGGGCAGCACATCAACCTTAGTTAGGCAGGCCGGACCCTTTCTTGTGTCACATCTAAACTCAGCACCCTATGAGATTTCCTCATTTACATCATCTCAGACCATTTAAGTGGGAGACCCCAAACGCGATTTCTATTTTCCTTAGCCTTTCCAGATACCTTGAAATGAAGGAGATGCTCCTATGTTCTCTTATTATGTGCCTTCAGAGAAGTTAACTATCCTGTTTATTGTAGCACCAGCACCATGCAGTAAAGCTTGGTAAAGAGTGGATGTTCAATTAGTTATTTAAACTCATGGTTGAGTGGCTGGATGAATTTATGTATCTCTTAGACTCTTTTTTCTAAACCTTCAAAATGGTGCATTTCTATGTATGTAAGTACATAACAATAGTGGTATACAATGTATGTTAAGAGAAACATGAATGGAATTAAAATCTTCAAGGTCTTTTCACTATTCAGAAGAGGTAGATTGATAAATATGATGGTAACATGTCACGGATAATCCCGAAAGTAATAGAAACACAGAGGGGAACTGGAAGAAAATAAACAAACAAAAAATCAATTAATCAAAAGACAAGAAAAAAGCATTTAAGGATGCAATACAACAACAGTAAAATTAATTTTTTTAGAAAAGCATTTAAAAGGTAGAAGAGAAACAAGGTAAAAGTAAGATGTAGGGGAAAAGTCAACCTGTATGGGAGAATAATTTTTAAATGTCATGGACCAAAGTCAACAACTAAAAGACATACAGTTTACCTACATTTTTAAAAATTCAGTTCAATCTTTCCCCAGCCAGGGCACATAATGGGGTTGCCAGCCAGGTCTCCAGCCAGATCTGTCACTGGAGGCAGGTGAAGGGCAACCATACATTGATGTAAAAAATAATAATAATAAATAAATACAAATAAAAATTTAAAATAAATTTTAAAAATTAAAAATTTAAAAATTAAATTTTTAAAAATTCAGCTAAATCTTAGTTATAGAGAACCAGTTATAGGTTATTTATAAGACTGTCAGCGAACCATGGCCCACAGGCCCAGTTACGCTCACTGTCTCTTTTTTATAAATGAGGCCTTATTGGAACACAGACATGGTATTTGTTTACATATTGTCCATGGTTCTTTCACCCTGCAGCAGCAGAACAGAGGTGAACATTGCAACAGAGTGTATGGCCTACAGACCTGCAAATATTTACTCTAGCACTTTATGTAAAAAATGTTCACCAGCAACTAACCTAAAATTAAAAGGCATGGAAAAAGTAAATGGTCAGTTGCCCAAGAAGATCTTTTTTAAAATTTACTTCTTTGCAACTAAGAAAATAAACAAACAAAAAATCAATTAATAAAAAGACAAGAAAAAAGCATTTAAGGATGCAATACAACAACCTAGTATGTGCCCTGATCAAGACTGAACCAGCAACCTTTGTGATACACGTACTGATGCTCCAAACAACTGAGCCAGGGCTGGATGTCCATTTTAAGAATTCATCTTAGCCCTGGCTGGTGTGGCTCAGTGGACTGAGCGCCAGCCTGAGAGCCAAAGGGTTACCTGTCGATTCCCAGTCAGGGCACATGCCTGGGTTGCAGGCCAGGTCCCAAGTTGGGGGTATTTGAGAGGCAACCACGCACTGATGTTTCTCTCCCTCTCTTGCTCCCTCCTTTCCACTCTCTCTAAAAATAAACGCTTTCCAAAAATTCATCTTAACCCTAATTTTATGATATATGCAAAAACCTATTCCAAATGGATCACAGATCTCAACATGAAAGCCAAAGCAATAGAGATTCTAACAGAACAAAATAGAGTATCTTTTAAAATTGGAGAAGCCATAGAGCTCTTAAACTGGACACCAAAAGCACCAACCAGAAAAGATTGCTATATTGGACTTCTTTAAAATCAAGAACTTTTGTTCATCCAAAGACACTCTTAAAATAATGAGCCCTGGCTGGTGGCTCAATGGATAAGGCGCCAGCCTGCAAACCCAAAGGTCGCTGGTTCGATTCCCAGCCAGGGCACATAACCAGGTTGCAAGCCAGGTCTCCAGCCAGGTCTGTAGCTGGAGGCAGGTGAAAGGCAGCCATACATTGATGTTTCTCTCCCTTTCTTCCTCCCTCCCTGCCCTTCCCTCTCTAAAAGATAATGAATAAAAAAAATAAAAATAATAATAATAATGAAAAGGTAGCTATAATACAACAACAATAAAATTAAATTAAAAATAATAATGAAAAGGTGAGCTGCACACAGATATCTTTTAAAATCATACATCTGACAAAAAGTTATTCAAAATAAATATTTTTTAAATTCTATTAATAAGGAAAAGGTGGAAATCCAATGAGGGAAAAATGAGCCAAAATTTAAATAGTCACTTAAGTTTTTTAAAAATGACACCCAAGTGGTCAGTAAACATGACACTGCACTCGATATCATTAGTCATCAGAGAAATGCAAATTAAAAACCACATGAGATACCACTACACACCCACCAGAATTACCAAAATTAATATATAAACATCCTAAGTATTTGCAAGGATGTAGAGCCGCTAGATGTCTCAGACAGTATTGTATGGGTGGGAGAGTCAGTTGGTACAATTATTTTACATGACTGTTTCACAGTATCTGCTAAGGTGAATACATACCTGCTCCATCACAGCTTTCCCACTCCTGAGCATTTACCGATACATGTGAACGAATGCTTATTCTCTCTGCCAAAGTCATTCACCAGAAACTGAAAACATCCTAAATGAGTGTGAATAATGGAGTAGAGAAATATTCACACACCGGAGTAGTTTAAAACAGCAAAAAAACAAATCTACCAGTATGCAAAATAACATAAAAATTAAAGCTGTAATGTTGAGCAAAAATGGCAGACAAAACATACATACTTTATTCCTATTATATACAAAACGTATCAAGTGTTGGTAGAGGTTGAGATAGGGGGTGAAGCTGCTGGCAGGAATTGACACAAGACGACTTCTGTGGTTCCAGAAATTCCCTGCACCTTGATCCAGGTAGCAGTTGTGTGAGCGTATGTGTGTAAAAACTCTTTGAACTATGCATTTTATATTTGTGTGATTTACTATATATATAACTTATGCCTCAATATTTTGTGTCAAAATATATGAAGCAAAAGTCATAGGTCTATAAAGAGAACTGGACAATTCAACCCATCCCAGGATTAGATTCCAGTACCCCTTTGTCATTAATAAATAGCTAAGGACACAAAAGAAATTAGTAGTAATATAAAAGATATGAAAAAAATTAAGTAATAAAATATGAACACACTTAACGAGACTGATTTAATGGACCTACATAAAACCATTGCCCAACAATTAGAAAATGCCCTTTCTTCTCACATTCACATGAAATATTTAGAAGATAATTAGAAGATCAACGTGCTATATGTCAACTTCCAACAAATATTAGATATTGGTTGTCATACAGGGCACAGTGCAATTAAGTTTGAAATCAATACCAAAAAATGTAAAACTCATACCTTTTGGAAATTTAAAAACATAGTTGTGAATAAATCACAGATTAAAATTGTAATAGAAAATTTTTAAATGTTTAAAACTAAACAGTAATTTTAAAATACTCCAGATCAGGACTTCCTCATCTGCTATGATGGAATATGTAGAACCAAACTTGTCCTCCTTCAGGTAAAACTTTGTAAAACTGCGGGGATGGGAGGGGGGGGGTGGAATATGTATGAAACAATGTTTTAAGAAATTGCCCCATGGGTAGCGCCGAACTGTAATCTCTGATGGAACAAAAACAAACCAGTAGAGCCTTGTGCTCACCCTGGCTGGCTGCCTGGAGGAGTTTCCAGACTGTCGTGAAGACAGGGACAGCCAACCAGAGACCCGTTGCCTCAATGAGTTAAAGAGACAGAGAAGCAGCTCTGGCAGCGGATTGGAAGCTAAAGAGATTACATTCTCAGATCACTCAAGACGAGGACTGGAGGTAAACAGGAGAGGCACAGGAAAAGCTCTAGAAATGCAGATACTGGTCCCATCCACTCCATTGCTAAATAGTAAGCCTTTGTTGCATGCGGAGTTGCGCATTACAAGGCTGGGCCAAGAATTCAGGAGCTCAGCAAGACTGATGCTCCCCAGAGCTCTCAGAAGGTGAAGGGGCATTTGGGTTCATAAAGGCTCCTTGAAACTCGAACCAAGTTTAAAGCAATGAACAAATGAAGAAGCTGGTCCATGAGTAACTTGCGGATTTGTCAGAATTTTTTTCAACACTCTCTAAAGAAATACAACCAAATTCAGACACTCAGCCATGTAACAATCATATGTCCAGCACCTCATCAAAAGTTACTTTTTAAAATTACTAGCCATTCAAACCACAGGCAAATGTGACCTATAGAAGGAGAAAGATAAGTCAGTAAAAATAGGAAATAAGAGTGATGATACATTAGGAACCAAGCACGTTAAAATAAATTAAAAATACGCTCAAGGGTGTGAAGGAGAGAGAACATGAACATAAAGAGTAGAAAGGAAAGATTTAAAAAAGAAGTAAATGGGACTTCAAGAACTGAAAAACACAGTGTCTAAATTGAAAAACCTCACTGAATGGTATCAACAGCAAATCAGACACAGCGGAAGGAAGTGAGCTTGAAACCGCCCCAAACAAAGCACAGAAAGAAAAGAGGTGGAAAAGATTAACCAACTCCCAGGGATCTGTAGGACAATATCAGCCAAGCCAAACCAAAGTGTCACTGTGGTCCCAGAAGGAGAGGAAAAAGAAGTGAGGCAGGAAAAAAAAAAAAAAGAAGAAGAAACAATGGTTCAAAATTTGATGAAAGTTGCAAGCGCACAGAGATGGACCCATTCTGTCACCCACGTATATGTGGCAAATTTATTTCCAGCAAAGGTGCCATAATTTATTGGGGAAAGGAAATCCAGCTAATGGTGTGGGAACAGCTGATAGCCGTTTTGTGGGGAGGGGAACCAACTTTGACCTTTTCATATCAGACACAAAAATGTAACTCAAAATGGATCATAGACTTAAACAAAGTATAAAACTTGTAGAGGAAAACCTAGATGAAAATAGTTTATGGCTTTAGGGTAGACAAACATTTCTTACGTAGGAAGCATGAACCGTTAAAAGTGGACATACTGAATTTAATTAAAATTAAAATCTGCTACTCTTCAAAAGAGCAAATCAGGAGGAAAGCCAAAGATAAGGAGGAAATATTTGCAGTCCATATCACTGATGAGAAAAACTCGGTATCCAGAATATATGAAGAACTCTTACAACTGAAGAGTAAGAAGATAATCAACTCAGTTTGTTAAATGGGCAAAATATTTGAGTAGACATGTCACAAAGATTACACGAATGTCGAATGAGCATGGGAAAAGATGCTCAGCATCATTAGTCATCGTAGAAATGCAACATAAAACCACAGCCACATACCACTGCACACCCACTAGAATGGCTAAGGTCGAAGGCTGGCAATGAAAAGTACTGAGGAAGTGGAGCAGCTGAAACTGTCATAGGTTACTGGTAGAAACTGAAAAGATACAACCATTTTCTTTTCTAATACTTGGGTCATTTCTTATCAAGTTACCCTACATCCACCATAACCTCCGATACTTCCACCCCTAAGTAATGACCCAAGAAAAGTGAAAACACATGTCCCGACAAAAACCTATACGTGTATATTCTTAGCTTTATTCATAATTGCCGAAAGCCGCAAGGAACCCAAGCTTTCATCAAGAAATAAACAGATCAGCTGCCTAAGCCACACACTAGTGGTCACTGACTCTCAGCTATGTCTGGTGTAGTGGCCTTGGGAACAGGCAGGAGAGAAAACTGGAAGGGCGCCTGGCAGATAGGAGAAGGGAAGAACAGGAGCTTGAGGAGAACCACGGTAGCCAGGAAAAGGCATGCTAGCCAGCAGCCCAGTGTTGCACCTGACCACCGTTCACCGTTGCCAGCCAGCGTCCCCTGGGGCATAGCCTGCACTGGACAACCTCCAGGGGCAGCCAGGAGGCTGGTCTAGTTGGACAGCAGTGACGCAGAGGCAAAGTCTCCATGAGAACCCAGCGTTCACTTGCTCTGAGCACTGCTGCTGCTGGCGGCAGGGAGGGACACAGAGCCCTGGGCAGGTGGTACCCAGGACAGCAGGTGTCGCTCCTTCTGTTCCTTCTCAGAACACTGGAAGAGGAGTCACATGTTCCAACGTCCAATTCATTGGTAAACAAGTGTATAGGGACCTGTGGGCTACAGGCTCAGGAGACACAATGATGGGTGTGAGATGTTTTAAAGTGTTTGGTCTTCATGTCTAATAAGAGAGAAAGACACAGAAAATACAGGAGAAAGGACATGGTGTCATTGAAGTGCATAAGAAGGGTACCAGTCTAGCCTTGGGGGAGGGGGTTCAGAGCCAAATTTCAGGAGAAAAATACTTCCGTTGCATTCATACACCATCTGGTACATGATGCCTTGTTCCTTTAAGAAATCAGGAAGGGGAGTATCAGGGAAAGGGAGTTTTCTTTTTGTTTTTGGGTTTTTGTTTTGTGGGGGTGGATACTGCAGGGAGTGACTAGTTATCTGGCTACACAGGGGAAAAGAAGAGCTAGTTATCTGAGATGGAGGCCAGACCTGTCATGGCCTAAGTCAAGCAGCTCCCAGGCATTAATGTGGTCTCCTTCTAAGGTACCTTATAGATTTAAAACAAAACGAAACAAAACGAAAGGCCAGGGTTGAGGGCCAGAGACATCCAACCCATAAATCTGGAAAACACAGGGAGCCCGAAGCAGGCCAGGCCCAACCGCAGTCTGCCCTGCCCCTAGGTTGAAAGGGCCCTGTCACCCTGTGCCGGAAAGACACCCTGAGCTGCCAGCGGAAGCTCTGGACACCATGACCCTGAACTGGAACAAGCAGATTGGAAAAGAATGGTCCTACCCATTTTTATTCCTCTCTCTATATATGCCTGCACAACTCACATTTACTTATATCAGAGGCATCCTGCGTGTTTCTTTAGGAGCCAGGTGATGTTTTGGTGGCCAGAGCACAGTGTAGGACCTGAACCCTGATTTGCATCACTTAGCCCGGGTGAAATTGTTGCGTTGGCTGCCTGGAGAAGTTCATCCTCCGACTCTGCGGACCTGCAGGATCATCACCCAACTTTCAGGACAGGGACCAAGAGAGAAAAGGTGAAAAGTGACACCGAAGCAACCCCGACCACAACAAAAAGAGAGACAGATGGGGAGACACGCGGACAGACTCAGAAACCGACACCCACTTGCTTTCGGATGAGCGAGGTGAGTCAAAGTGGCGCTTAGGTGATAGGTGGTGCTGCGCAGAGAAGCCTGGAGTAGAAAACGCTCTCCTGCCAACACTGCTGGCCGGCTTCCCCTGGTGAGCGGGAGGGAGAAGCGACTTCTAAAATAAATAGCTATTTAGAGCATGGAAGTCAGTCGACTGGTCTGCCTCTTTCGTTCAGCTCTGTTTTGTTTCCAGTTCACTCCAGTGGAGTGAAAATTTTGCGTTCCTCCCTCACCCGCTCCTTTGCATTCCCCTGCCTGTTGTTGTCCACCAGACGTGCGTGGCTGTGTCCACCCTGCCCTCAAAGGCTTGGATAAGCATCATTTTTGCTACCATTCGCTGCAGCGCTGTGAAAGAATCAGCCCAAATGCCACTTGCTGTTGTCTTTTAACACCCGAGAAAACTAAAAACAAAAAAAGTCAAATGCCTTGTGCTAGAGGAAGGGGCGGAGTCCTGAGGAAAACTGGGGTCTCCCCCTCAGGTCTGCGTTTCTCACACCGACCCCTCCGGATACACGAAAGGAATTTGACGTCCAGCCACGGTGACGCTGACACCCAGAAGCTGCAGCTCTACCGCCCAAAAGTGGTGCAGAATTCTGCACCACCCAGGCATGAGTCACCCCCAGATTATTCTATTCCACTCACGTACGGGACGTAACAACCCCAGCCACTGGGGGAATGGCTGGGCCCTACTACCACCTACTTAGTCAGTGGTCGTTGAGTTGTTGAGTAGGGCGGTACGTGCTGGCGGTGACACGCAGATCCCTGATTTCGGGACTGGAGCACCCCCTTTATTCCCCAGGAGCACTGGCAGCAGCTGAAAGCTCTGATCATCCTCTGCCAGCTGCCCCCACCTATGAAAGCTGCCCTACTCCAGGTCGCGCCTCAAGAGACCCCCAATAACCAGGACATGAGCGGTCAGAGCGGCTCCCTTGCCTTAAGGTGGATGGGTTCTGAGGTGTTATCCCAGCGCTAGAATTACCTATGGTGCCTGTTGGCTCTAATTTGGCCTTTGCTGACCATTGGGCATTCCAGCTCCTCCCCGGGCTAATCTGGCAGCCTTCATTCCCTGACAGGTGTCGCTCATGAGAGTTTCCCTGGTCCTGTCAGAGTTTTCCTGGGAACCCTAGACAGCGCAGAGAGACAGGATGGGGTGGTTGAGTCCACCATGACCCATAAATCCTGGGGAAGGGCTGGGAGGAAACAAGGCATGGACACTCCGATGTTTTTACGTACAAAATGTAGATACTTTGTTCTTGTCTCACTGCACTGATTTTTTTTTATATCATTTATTTTATTTTATTGTTGTTGTATTACATCCATCCCCTTTTTGCTCCCCTCTGTCCCCCTCCCCACCCACCCATTCCCCCCAAAGTCAATCCCACCTGTTGTCCATGTCCATGGTTCCTTTATACTAGGTTCTTGTCTAAACTGCTCCCCTTCCTTGCCTCTTCCTCCCTACTCCCCCCAACTCCCTTCCTCTGACCATTGAAGGCCTATTCACTGTATTCATATATTTGGTTCTGTTTTGCTTGTTGTTAGTTTTTTTTTTATTATTGTCCCATAATGGGTGAGATCGTATGGTATTTGTCCTTCACTGACTGGCTTATTTCACTAAGCATAATACTCTCCAGTTCCATCCATGTTGTTGCAAAGGGTAGGAGTTCCTTCTTTCTTTCTGCTGTATAGTATTCCATTGTGTAAATGTACCAAAGTTTTTTGATCCAATCATCCACTGATGGGCACTTAGGCTGTTTCCAACACTTGGCTATTGTAAATAGTGCTGCTATGAACATAGGTGTACATAGGTTCTCATGAATTGGTGTTTCAGGATTCTTTGGGTATAGTCCAAGTAGTGGAATCGCTGGATCAAAAGGGAGTTCCATTTTTAGTTTTTTAAGAAAACCCCATACTGTTTTCCATAGTGGCTGCACCAGCCTGCATTCCCACCAACAGTGTATGAGGGTTCCCTTTGCCCCACATCCTCGCCAACACTTGTTGTTTGTTGATTTGCTGATGATTGCCATTCTGACAGGTGTGAGGTGGTATCTTAATGTAGTTTTAATTTGCATCTCTCTGATGACTAGTGATGTTGAGCATTCTTTCATCTGCCTCTGAGCCCTTTGTATGTCTTCCTCTCACTGCACTGATTTTGACGGCCAAGAAAGCCAGGGTAAGGCATCCGAGAGAGGAATGAGACGCAGATATTGAAGAAAAAATGCCAAAGAACTAACTGGACAAGATCAGGGTCTGTTACTGACACAATTTCAGGGAGCTGATGCTGTTTACCTGCCTATTTCCTTAAAATAGTTTCCTACTGGTTTAGGACAACTAACTCCTAAATTTCACCATGTTTTCCCAGAAAATTCACAGTAGGTAATTCATAATTGTTTTTTGGATTGTACCAAGGCTAGAATCAAGGCCTTTTCTGGGACAATGCCTAACAGTGATTTTGCAGAAATAATCTAAATTTATAATCATGAAAGCAGAGTTCGTCTGTGTTCTCAGACTTGTGATGACTACATTAATTCAATTCCTGCATGTCGCCAAAGTGGGGAGGGGTGTGGAGATGGGGGTAGGGGAGTACAGTGTCGTGGCCGAGCATTTTCTCAACACTCAGGGATGTTCTAAGGACTCAGGGATGTTCAAACTCATTCTCAAATGGCGAAAACTTAGGCTGGTTTCTCCCATTCTCTGGAAGACATGTGTTTACTGATTTGAGCTCAGTAAACTTCTAGGCTTAGTAAGTTGTTGGCTTACTAAGCCAACATATGGTGGCTGCATATTATAATTCCCAAACTCCTGCTAATAAATGACAGAGATAGATAGATGACACATAGATAAAAATAAAAGCCAAAGCTGATCTTTTTTATTGATTGATTTGGGAGAGAGAGAGAGAGAGAGAGAGAGAGAGAGGAAAGGAGAGAGAAAGCGATAGATTGGTGGTTCCACTCATTCATGGACTCATTGGTTGCTTCTTGTATGTGCCCTGATCGGAGATCAAACCCACAACCTTGGCATATGGGGATGACACTCTAACCAACTGAGTGACCCAGCTGGGGCTAAAGTTGGCTTTTAAAGCCCCCGGGGAAGACCAAGCAGCCCCAGGGTTCATCCATATTAGGTAAGGGTTTCTCCAGCCAGGAATTTCCTATGAGAAAGAGGAGGAGAAAAGAAGAATCAAGTCAAAAATCCTCAGTCATTTAGCTAAGGCAAAAAAGATAGTATCTGTCACTGGTGTTAAGATTGCACCTTATCATCCCAGAGAGAATCTAAAAGGTCCCTGGGGCACTTTGTTGTCGTGGAGGAATTTTCTTAGCAGAGGGATTTCCCCCAAGAGCCTACCTCAGGTTTCTCTCTCTGTAGTTGCTGAGAGCCAACTGTCTTACTGCTCATGGGATGTGCAATGCGACATGCATTAAATAAAGTGTGTGTGACTGCAAGGTTTTTCTACCCTTTCAGGTGGAGGGAAATTTGCTCTCCCCAACCTCTGCATTAAGCAAAAGCAACGTAATTCCCTGTGTCCTGGCAGGAATAAGCACTCGCCCTAAGCTGCTCTAATTTCTGTGTCCATCTTCTAACACATTTTTGCGACGAGCTGAGCCTGTTTTCACAGCAGCGTCCTGTATGGCAGGAGCACATGTGACCTTGAGTCCCAGGCCTGCCGTTTACTGTCAGTCTGACGGTGAGCGGGCTCCTAGGTCCCTGGGCCTCGGGTGCTGTATCCGTTAAGCAGATTCTAATGTCTATGTCATTGCAGTTCTTACAAAGAGCAAATAAACTAGTTGCAAAACATGTGATTCATGAGCTTAACAGATGACAGCTGTTGTTGTTATTAGAGTTTTACTCAGTCCAAATACTCCAAAAATCCAGTCTTTAAAAAGAAAAATAAGCCCTGGCTGGTGGCTCAGTGGGTAAGGCGCCAGCCTGTGAACCCAAAGGTCACTGGTTCGATTCCCAGCCAGGGCAACATAACCAGGTTGCAAGCTAGGTCTCCAGCCAGATCTCCAGCCAGATCCATAGCTGGAGGCAGATGAAAGACAACCATACATTCCTATCTCTCTCTCTCTCTCTCTCTCTCTCTCTCCCTCTGCTTGTCTCCCTTCCCCTCTCTCTGAAAAATAATAAATAAAACCTTTAAAAAAAAAAAAAGAAAAAGAAGCCCTGGCTGGTAGCACAGTGGATAAGGTGCAGGCCTGCAAACACAAAGGTCGCTGGTCCGATTCCCCAGTCAAGGCACATAACCAAGTTGCAAGCCAGGTCTCCAACCAGGTCCATAGCTGGAGGCAGGTGGAAGGCAACCATACATTGATGTCTCTCTCCCTCTCTGCCTCCCTCCCTTCCCCTCTCTCTAAAAATAATAAGTAAAATCTTTTAAATAAATAAAAATTAAATTAAATTTTTAAAAAGAAAAAGAAAAGGTTCATTTAGTTTCTTGATGTCTTAGTCTTCTTATATATAAAAGAGTACTATTGGACTATTTGAATTGTTCCATTGCCTTCAACTCAGATCTTTCTGTGGTTTAATTACATCTAGCGTATGAACAAAGCAGTTGAAACCCTACTATTTTATACAGAACTTCAACATGTTTTGATAGAAAATTAGCTGAATCAGAACACCACATTTTCCAGCACATTGACTGATTAAGATGTGATCAAGTTTTGTGCTTAAAGTGTCTGAAATTAAAAGGAGTAACCAAAAAATTCGAGACTTTAAAATATAAAATTCCCTTCACTTTGCCACAATTATCACTAGAGAAGGGAATTTTATATATGGGGCAGAGGAAAGGAAGGATGGAATGATAATGCAATTAATTTTGGGGGTCGTTGTGAGAATTTAACCATTAAATAAATGTCAATCGGAAGCACAAGTTCCTGGCGCACAACAGAGGTGACGTCGAGGGCAGAGATGATGGCTGTTACCCATGTGATGTAGCGCTTGCTGTACTGCATTTGTTTATGCAGGTATCTACTTTCACCTACATGCAGCCATTACACACGTACTGTTCTCTCATCATTTCCCCACTCCAGATGGCAGACCTGTGACACATACCTAGGTTGTGGGTTCATTTCCTAGTCAGGGCATGTACAGGAGGCAAACAATCAATGTTTCTCTTTCACTTTGATGTTTCTCTCTCTCTCTCTTCTATAAATATATCCTTGGATGAGGATTTTTTTTTTAATTAATACAGTAATCTTTTCAAAAGAGATATATTGCCCCACCAACTTCTTTTTACTCTCCTGTCTCATTTCAGCAGCCCATGGAGTTTTAGTTTTTCCCACTGTATAGGTGTGAAAACAGTCATTTCTTTCTTTCCCAGCAACTTGGGTCACTTGGTCCACTAATTTCTGTGTCTGTGAGAAACATTGGTCTGAAATAAGTATTCATTTCTAGAACCAAAAATGTCAAGATAAAGGTTGTGGTGGCTTCTGATTCAGACAGAACTTATGAAAAATAAAAATTTTATTGCAGGAGATTCAAAACCAATATACCAGAATCTCCCATCATGACAGTACTTAGATTAGAGTCCTTATAAACCAAGTAAAGTTTGGATTTTATCTCGAAGGCAATGAGAGTTGGTGGGGGATGGATGCATTATTTTTTAACTGAGGGATAGTGTGGTCAGATAAATGATACAGAAAAATCTCAGTATCTGAAAATAAGGGTTTAGAATAGGGAGAATCTGGTGACAGCTGCTCATAAATAAAAAGCCCTTAGTACGGTAAGGCACATGATACCTAATTAATAATTTACCTTACTTTTGAAAGGTATTTAGTAAGTTATTACATGTTGTTGGAGCAAACTGACTCTAGGCCTCGATATGAACACTGTTGACAGAAGTACAAATACAAACTCTGACCCTTTCTTCTAAAATGTCCTTTCTCCTCAATAAATTGCCAAAGAAACTAACCTTCGTTTTCAAAATGGTTTAATTCTGCAGCCTCAGTTCTTCACCACGTGAGCCTCTCCCTGGACAGCTGCTTGGTGTCCTCCTCACACGGGGGCTGGCTTCCCCCAGAGCAGGAGGGGCAGGGAGGAGGCCGCGTCCTCACAACCAGGTTTCAGGGGTCGCTTAATGCCATGTCCACCATATTTGATTCATTAGAAGAGAGTCACTTGGTCCACCTGACATTGAAAGGGAGAGGAATTAAGTGGCACCTCTTGAAGAGAGGTATCAAAGAATTTGATGACCCATAGCTGGTGTGGCTGAGCTGATTGGAGCATCATCCTGTAATTGAAAGGTTGTGGGTTCAATTCCCAGTCAGGGCACATAACAAGGTTTCAGGTTCAATCCCTGGTCCAGGCATGTAAAGGAGGCAACAGATCGATGTTTTTCTCTCTCCCTTCCTCCATCTCTAAAGGCAGTGGGGAAAAAAAACAAAAAATAAAAAAGCCACTGCAGCCTAGTGTCAAATCCAGATTGATGACCCTGAGAGCCAGAGGCAGGGTGGGACAGGGGGACTGTGAGACACAATTCTTTAGGAATTCACAAAAGCCGAAGGGAAAGCTTCAGATGGTCTCAGACCACAGAATTGGGAGGGTTCAGGTTTGTTTATTGAGACATCTGAGAGGCAGGGAGGCCAGCTCGTATTTTAGTTATATTGTTAACCTCCATAGGTTATCAAATGTATTCATGAGATCTAATCCTTTCCTGTTAGTCCTCATAAATTATGAGGATGTCCCAATTATTTCATAATTTGCATGTATCCCAATTTTTAATTCCATCCTAGCCTGCCAAAAAATCTGGCACCTCTATTAGTATTCAGGGAGTATGTTCTGTGCCCTCTGGTCAGGATTAGACCTGTTTAGGGGGAGAAGGCAAATTTTAAAATGAGACTTCAAGCACTTAGATCCCCTTGCCCTGTCCAGGCTTCAGGAAAAGGCAGATTTGGCGCACATGCTCATGTTTCTTTGGTACTAGACTGAGAAACTCCATCATTTGGCCAATTTATTGAACCAGTTGGATCCTATGTGGCACAAGCAGGAATAAATTTGACTTTTTATCACCACTTTTCCCTTTTAAATCTCTATAATTAACTCATTTACCCTCCCCTGAGTGAAATCCCAAATAGTTCTCATAGCTTTTCCAATCACTCTCAGATAATAAAATATCACTATATCCCACCTACTCTGAGGTGAACCTATTTTTCCATTTTAACATCTCATCTCTGAACCTCGATGTCATCTTATAATCAAAACTGGAAGGGCTTCTTTTTATCCTTGTTTAGTAGGATGTAACATAACGGAGCATCTTATAATCAATAGCATCTTAGGTTCAATGAAATTTAGTAATCTCTTTCTTCAGGTATTAAAAATCTACTCAAGTACAGTCACCAAAAGATAAAACTCTCTTTCTGAGCTCTGGTTGAACTTGGAGTCTGTAGTAAAAGAGCATGGGGTGGTGAGAGTCATCGTTAGCTCTTATTCCTTCATTCCCCGCTGGAGGGGACTGGGGCGTGGTGAGTGAAAAGGAATAGGGCAAAAAAAGGTGTTTCACAGGACAGTTACATGATGACGTGGGTATTCTCTCTGTGAGGGACGTTCTGAATGTCAGTTTATCCTTCCCTGGAGTGGTTTTGTGGCTTTTTCAGACACAGCTTCTGTCACTGAGGGTTTCTCCCCTACGGTCCCTTTGACATGTACTATGTCTCCTCCAGCTGGTCACTTGAAACTTCCCCTTTGGCTGCTGGTGCCTTGTGGCCCACCCTCTGTTGTACTCGGTCCTCCTGTATGGAGTCCCATTCAAAACAACCCAATACAGGCCTTCGGATCAAGAGCGAGGTGTGAGTAGACATGTTTCACCTCCTCAACCAACCATAGAAAGAATTACAACCAGGTCTTAAAACTAGTAACACTCAGAACTGTCAGAAAATCAAGCTGTATGCAAGTCTGACAACCAAAGATTTAAAGAAGACACACTTATCCAGATGGGTAAGCGGGGCAGAGAGGTGGTGTGACATGGAAGGGCAGCAGAGACAGCAGCGAAACGAACAAGGGACAGCTTGGGCACCAGTGACCTGAGCCCAGGACAGGCCACACAGTCCATCGGGCCAGCGCTGGGTACATAGACCCCATTCCCTCTGGCAGTAAAAACCAGTGGGGGCTGGGGTGGCAGAAGAAACGGCTGGACTTTCACTGCTTGAAGGGCCAGCATGGTCTTACAACATTCTCAACCGCACCCACTGTGGGTTTCATCCCTGGGGCAGCAGCTGGAAGGGTGCCAGTCATCCATGGGAAGTAGGTGAAGTGACTGGAAGTGGGGTGAGCACCAGGCAAACCACCAAAAGCCAGGTGACAGCAATGTCCTCTCTCTGAGCCCCTGCCACAGAGCCACAGAGCCACAGAGCGGTCAAGCAGGTCACCCCACCCTGGCAGTTGCCTAGGCTCCACCCACACAGTTCACAGATGCCTTTTCAACAGAGGCCAGACTACTAAGACAGGGAGTAAAAACAATTCTACCTGATAATAGAAACAAGCACAGGGAGGCTGCCAAATTGAGAAGATGAAGAAACATGGCCCAAATAAAAGGACACGTCAAAACTCCAGAAAAAGAACTAAATGAAACATAGCTAGTCAACCTATCAAATGCAGAGTTTAAAACACCTGGTTATCAAGATGGTCAGAGAATTCCTTGAGGAGGGCAAAAAAAGAAAGAAATGAAGGTTACACTGAGTGAAATAAAGAATAATCCACAGGGAACCAACAGAGAAGGGAAGGCAGCCAGGATTCAAACCAACAATTTGGAAAGGATAAACATTCAACCAGAGCAGAAAAAGAAGATAATTTTTAAAAATGAGGATAAGCTTAGGAACTTCTGGGACATCTCTAAATGTGCCAACATCCAAATCATAGGGGTACCAAAAGGAGAAGAGGAAGAGCGGGAAATTGAACACTACTTGAAAAAAAATAATGAAAGAAAACATTCTGAATTTGGCAGAGGAAATAGACGTACAAGTCCAGAAAGTACAGAAAGTCCCAAATAAGTTGGAGCCAAAGAGGACCATGCCAAGCAAGACACATCATAATTAAAATTATTTTTTTTAATAAAATACATTTTAAAAATTAAAGATATATCATAATTAAAATGCCAAAGGTTAAAGATAAAGAATCTTAAAAGCAGCAAGAGAAAAGCAGAGAGTTCCCTAGAAAGGAGTTTCCATAAAACTATCAGCTGATTTCTCCAAAGAAACTTTGCAGACAAGAAGGGACTGGCAAGAAGTATTCAAGTGATGAAAAGCAAGGACCTACAACCTAGATTACTCTGTTCAGCAAAGCTGTCATTCAGAATGGAAGGGTAGATAAAGTGCTTCCCAGACAAGGTAAAGCTAAAGGAATTCATCATCACCAAGCCATTATTACAGGATATGTTAAAGGGATTTATTTAATAAAAAGAAGAAGGTCAGTGGCACAGTGGATAAGGCACTGGCCTGCGAACCCAAAGGTCGTTGGTTCACTTCCCAGCCAGGGCACATAACCAGGTTGCAAGCCAGGTCTCCAGCCAGGTCCGTAGCTGGAGGCAGGTAAAAGGCAACCGTACATTGATGTTTCTCTCCCTCTCTGCCTCTCTCCCTTCCCCTCTCTCTAAAAATAATAAATAAAATCTTAAAAAGATCAAAATTATGAACATTAAAATGGCAACAAATTCACAACTATCAACAACTGAATCTGAAAAACAAACTAAATAAATGACCAGAACAAGAACAGAATCATAAATATGGAGATCATAAGGAGGGTTATCAGCTGGGAGCGGGCAGGGGAAGAATGGAGAAAAGATTCAGGGATCAAGTAGCATAATTGGCAGGAACAAAATAGATGGGTGTCAAGAATAGTACAGGGAATGGAGAAGCCAAATAACTTACATGCACGACCCATGGACAAGACCTAAGGAGGTAGAGATTGCTGGAGAGTAGGGGGTACTGAGCAAAGGGAGACAAGGGGGGAAAATTGAGACAACTATAACAGCATAATCAATAAAATATATTTTTAGAGAAGAAAGGAACAGGGGTCAGACCATCAGTGAAGGGTAGTGACTTCCTATGGCCCCGTCTGAATGTTCCTCTTATGAGGGATGGAGCTGTGCAGGCCAAAGAAGTAAGGAAGAGCGGCAGAAGGTGGAAGCCGACATGGTCCAGCAGAGAGAAGAGTGGGACCGGAAGAGGAAGATGAAGATTAAGCGGGAGCGAGGCTGGAGTGGAAACTCGTGGGGAGGTGTCCGTCTTGGCCTTCCCAACCCAGGTCCCAGTGGAGAAATGTATGATGACTTTGATACCAGAATACTTGAGGTAAGAAATGTGTTCAATGTGACAGCAAAAGAAGGAAGAAAGACGTCAGTCCGTGTCCTGGTCATCGTGGGGAAAGGCCAAGGGGCTGCAGGTTTTGCTATTAGGAAAGCCACCAAACAGTCAGATGCTTTCAGGAAAGCAAAGAGCGGAGCCATTCACTGTTTGCATTATACAGAATGATATGAAGATCATACAATATTCCATATCTCTTTAACATTTAAGAGGGCACATATCAAGATGAAGAAGCAGCCTAGAGGCCATGGTCTCCGCTGCCACCAGGCCATTATGACCATCTGCTGTCTCATCAGCATCAAAAGCATGTACGCCAAGGTCTCAGGATCCCTCGACATGCTCAGCCTTACCCGGGGCCTCTCCCAAGGGTTTTCTCGCCAGGAAACCCACCAACTGCTGGCTGACAGGAAGAGTCTCCACATCGTGGAGTTCCGGAAAGAATGTGGCCCTCTGCCCGTTGTGGTCGCCTCACCCCATAGGGCCTCGAGAAAGGATCTAGAGGTTGAGGCTCCGGACATCAAACTGGACTGGGAGGAGGTGAGGGCAGCCAGGGAATAACGAGCACTGTGCAGTCAAATTTAAAGAGAACTGGCCGCCTGAGCTTCCCTCAGCCTCTTCCGCCACAGGTCAGCGCCTGGAAGAGACACTCTCACACCTTGAAGGAAGATCAGGGTTTTATTGTTGTTTTAAGGAAAGACCAACCTTAACTTCTATATCTACCAATAATAAATAATTACAGTTTTATACACACACACACACACACACACACACACACACATATATACTTTTTAAAACCCAATACGATGTCCTCCTGTGGGGCCTCACGGGCTCATGCGACATGGAAGCGCCCTTCGTCATGCCAGAAGCCGGAGTTGTGGACTCCAGAGGGCCCACTTTCCCTTCCTCTGCCCACATGCTGACTGCCTCTGCCCAGCTCACCTCCCATGGAGAGGAGCCTGCAACACAGATCTGTTCACCTGGAGGCGGCAAAAGCCTGCCCAGGGGGATTTCTCGTGGATGGAATGGAGGTCTCTTAGCAGGGCCTCTTTCCCGCCCACCGGTTCCTTCTCAATTCCATGTACTTTGCACCTCCCGCAGGTGCAAAAGTGGAAGTGTGGAAAGGATAAAATGCCTCCTCTCTGGCCTACAAGTTAGAAGGAACCCAGTGAACGCGTACTTGGTTCATGGACTTGGCTTAGCATTATGCACACTAGGGTGCAGATGGGTCCCCGTCCATGGAGTGACAGGTCCCCCAGGAGATCTGCCACATGGAAGCCACAGTTTCCACACTCAAACACCTTGCTGCTCAGGGCAGAGGACTCAGGGGGTGAGGAAGCCACAGCGAGCCTATCAGGAGTGGGGGTTAGGAGAGCCAGCCAGAGATTCCGCCTGCCTGAAAACACAGGTTCCAGATGGATACCTGTCACTGCCGGCTTACAAGTTCAAGCCTGCCACTTAGACTGGGGCCTCCAGTCGTCACCCACAGGGTCGCCAGCCACCCCAAAGGCTAACTAATAAATGGATGAAAATGATCCCAGGTATCAGTGCGTTTCCCAAGGAAAATAAAACAGGCGTCAGAGATGGCAGATGCCCAGTGTAGGGGGAGATGCTCCCTCTGCCCAGGGAAGACCACTGTACCTGAGGATCCCAGTGAGGAAATTGGGTCTCAGAAGAGGCATCCTCCGCGCTGACCTGCAGTTAGGAAGACAAGCAACCTTCCATCCCACTTCCCTGGGAGGGCTGTCAGAACAAGGAGGGAGACCGTCTGTCTC
Organism: Noctilio leporinus; assembly: GCA_004026585.1. Lineage (NCBI taxonomy): Eukaryota > Metazoa > Chordata > Mammalia > Chiroptera > Noctilionidae > Noctilio > Noctilio leporinus. The sequence goes on along the minus strand of PVIW01001811.1, from coordinate 54,229 downwards.
CTCTTTGGAAAATTTTTACTAACCAAAAATAGAGCTGAAAGAGTCAGGTCTCAACATGCCTGGACAGAATCAGATCAGGGACAATTGTCACAAGGCAAAAATAGCCCTTTCGTTTTTTCTAATGTAACCAGAAACCACACACAATAGACAGTTGGATCATTTGACTGTTCTGAGGTTTGACTAGTACCTGACTTTCCTCCTCATGAGTGACCTCAGTCGAGCTGTGCTTCTTCTCTTGTTAGATTTCACTCCTTCAATTTCTTAACTTGGCCCAAATAGGCAGTAGGCATGTAGCTGGGGGGGAGGGGGGCGGAATAATAGCCCCAATATGGCATATATTTTTGGCTGCAAACCCTTGTCACTCGATGGGGTCCAGGCCTGGCGAGAATCTGCCTCCAGCCCTCTGATAGTGTGTGGGTTTTTGAGTTCGTGCTGGGAAGATTTGACACTAGCCCAGGTGACTTGGAAATGATGAATATCAAGGCTGGGGACAGTGAAGCAGAGAAAGGCTTAGGGTAAAACAGCACCAGGAGAGCCTGGCTGTGCTCCACTTTGGCTCCTTGGCAGCGTTATAGGAAAGAAGTGGGCGGAGGCCAGGCTGTGGGGACCCACTGGGAAGTAAAAGTCACAGCGACAGAAATGAGCCAAGGCGGGGCTGCTTTCAGCTCACTGAAAAGACAGAGAAAGGGACATCAAGGAGTTAGCCCTGGCTGCAAGTCTTGTGAGGTCACTTAAATTTTAGGAGCAAGTTTACATCCAAGAAAGAAAACATGTTATGTTCCAGAGAGAGCCCACGCTGGCATGCTTTGTCTAGAGGGCTTGCAGCTTCTGGGGCCGGGATCCTAGGGGAGGGTTCAGTAGAACATTCCTCCAGATGTGTTTTTAATACGCTGATGCACCCAAATGAGTATATTAGGGCGTTGGGGGTTATTCTCTGGTGAGCTTCACTGGTACTTTCATCTGGGGTCCGCCTGACTCTAATTAGGTATTTTCTTTGTTGTTATTTGTCCCCCTAACTTTAGTAGTTCTCGGATCTGGCCAGTATAAATGGCATTATTTGGGTCTCTGTCGTCTGTCTCCCTGACTAGGGCCATCTAAGAGATCTAAGCTATTTATTCCCTGGTTAGGGAGCAAAGGTATCAACAACTTGTTCCCAAGAGTCCTTGGTTAGGAAAGATCAGGTCTTATAATTCATTCACTAGCTGTCTGTGAATTGTTCACATTGTTGTTCCTTGCATAGTTATCTTGTCTGTTTCCCTCTTCTACTTGCCAAAGAATGTCCTAGCCTCACACTGAGCTGACGCCTTAGGACCTGAGAAAACACTGAGGAAGGTTCCAGTCAGAGCAGCGACTTAGGGGAGCCGGTGACGAACAGAGCTCTAGGCCAGCAGCACTTGCAGTGGTCCCCTGGGAATTCATGCAGCCTGTAATGACCTCTCCTGTTTAAGAGAATAACATTAGAATGGATTGCCAGGCAGAATGCCCTCAGATGGCCCTGACCTACAGAGCGGAGCTGCCATTGGACCAAGGGCCCTACAGGGACCCTGGGGCAGCTCCCCCTCCTGGTTCAAGGCCCGGAACAAGGGGACAACCTCAGGCTCTATCAGGTTGCTCAAGAAACAATGCCCCAGGCCGGAGATCGGGGACACCTGGAGAGTAAGAACAGCTTTCAGTCCCAGTAACCCACAGCAGCTGGTCTTCCAGCCCTGGCCTCCGCCATGGGCTCCCCTTCCCGAACTCCACTCTCAAAACACAGCCCAATACTCACCACCAGCCAAGGTGTGAGAAACCTCTGTACATTCATCCAGATATTCAGGCAGACCAGTTTGTCACGATGATTCATTCTTTGTACGTTGGGTAGCAGTATGTTCCACGTATTCTCCAGTGGTATTTCCTGACACAGAATGAGAATTCCTTTCATGCCATTTTTTCCTTCAAATTACTTCGGACATTTATATTTCATCAGAAAGTACACTCTTTTCCCTCAGGGTACGTAGCCCTTTGTCTTCAGTCATTACAAGCAAAATCCCTGAGAGTTTGGTGAAATGCTGTCAAACTCTGACCTCAGGCTTGCATGACTTCAACCCTCACCAAAATGGGTGTTTTTATGTTTCTATTTTCACAGGTCTTGCCAATCAAGCCGGCCTTGTGCTATTTATTAATTTATATTTTAAGGGATGCTATGTATCAGTGCAAGGCTCACCACCATTCATAAGAAATCCAGTTTTTTTAAAATGTTGACAGTGTCACAGTTTGCGGTCAACTGCTTATCAGATCTGGTTAGATCACCCTTATTTTTGGCTGGAGTGAGGCCCACATGAAGCTTGTCTAGCTAGAGCGCATTTTCTTCTTGTTTACTTGCATTTCTTTGGTTAATATTTTCTTGAACACCTATGGCTTCTTTATAAGGGTTTTTTTTTTAACCATTTGTGTGAAATGCGTAGACATTTTATGTGGGGAGGGGTGGTAAAATTTGCCAATGGCTTTGATCCTGGGTCCAAGGATGCCTTCCTAGGGTACTCTTCCCACATCTCAGCCAAAGTCACGCCACGCGGACCTGCCGTCCTGCAAGGCTGAAATAATTACCTCTGCTTCCTGATTGGCCCTCAGACCCTGAGGAGCCCTGTACCTACTACTATGCCTTCTGTGCTTCGCAAGAGGACTTGTCAGATAACCTGCCTAAACCAGAGCAAAGCTTCGGGACTCCACGTTATTCCTGTCACAGCCAGCGGGTGTCCCTCTCCAGACCCAGACAAAACCCAAGCAGAGGTGATACTTTAGGACTTGAAATGTCCCTTTATTTCAATAACTGACCTGCTTAGGAATGCCCTGGGCTATTCTTCATGCCAACCTATATCTACCTTCATCAGCCAGAGATTTTCAAACCGGTTAAAATGTGCAATGCCTAACGATGTAGTCAGGGGCACTGACCTCTTACCCTTCAATTATCAAATGAAAATGGCAGCAGCCAACACAATCGCCATCTGGTGTGAATGCCTCTTCTTGAACTGTAAATATATGTTATGTAATAGAATTGCATCTTATTGATCACGTCACATAATAAAGTTGGGTCTGATTATTTCTTGGTACCAGAAATTCTTATATACCAGCACAGGCCCCTGGTTTTTTAAAAAGTAACTTTGGAGCAAAAAGGATAGATAATTTCTCTCTCTCTTTCTCTCTTTCTCTCTCTCTCTCTCTCTCTCTCTCTCTCTCTCTCTGGTAAATGAATCAAAACTATACCTATTTTTGTCAGATGAACAAAAACTGTGCTGCAGAATTTTGGTAATTAGTTTATGTGTGTGCCATGAGGTGAAAAGGGTTGAAAATCGCCCTTTGGCCTCCTAAAGAAGTGGTTCCACCTCAACTTTCCCCAGAGTCCTTTTCCTGCCTCAGGTCATCCCCAAGTTGTACAGAAGAAGCATTTTGCTCACCCAACATGTAGCTAAGACACTTGGCAGAGCAGGGTGAGGCCTGGACAAAAACCCATAGAGACAGAAGGGTGGCCAAGTGACTTCCCCAGCTTCAATGTGCTGCAGACTCGCCTGGAAGGGCTGGTTCCCATGCAGACTGTGGGGCCCCACCCCCAGAGTTTCAGTTCACTGAGTCTGAGGTGAGACCTGAGAATTGGCATTTCTAGCAAGTTTTCAGTCAATGCTGATGCTGCTGGTCCAGGGGCCGCACTTTGAGAGCCACCTAGCTGAAGACGGGAGACAACCAGGTGCTTGGCCACCATCTGTCCCATCTTCCTCCCTGGAAATGCATCACTTGTCTAAGCAACCTGGCACCACTGCGCCCCTCGCAGAGCCCGTCCACACCCAGAGCTCATGAGGGCATTTTATGCCCCAAGATCTTCAACATAGAAGGTTGGAAACCCTAAATGTCTGTGATCGCTTCTAGGGGCTCCCTGGCTTGTAGGACTGTCTCCCCAGCTCCGTCTAAACACAGGGGACAGAGGACAGTCAGGTCCACACTGACGTCTTCTGACAGATTTCACAGGTAGCTACTAAGATCTGAAATGGCACAATTTAAACTACTAAGTATGCTTCCAACAGTGTTGGTTTTCTGTTCGTTGTGGGCTTGTCTATTTAGCACTTGATTCTAAAGGGGAAAACAAACAAGGGTAAGACAGAGTCCTTGCACAAAGAGACCTGAGGGCTTACTGGGAGAAATCAGCATGCAAGAATAAGGTGACTGCAGGGTGTGGGGTGCAAACCAGGCACAGGGAGCCCTAACTTGGAAGCAGGAGATACTTGTCCATCAAAGCTGCACTGCTGACTTATTGTGTGACCTTGGGGCAAGTCCCTGAGCCCCAAGTCAACCTCTGGGCAGTGTCAACCTCTGGCATCTGTACTGTGTAATTATGCAGACCACAGATGTGCCTCCTGGGACCCGACTCTCTGGGGACAGCTCTGTCCCTGAGCGTCAAGCCCTGGGGCTCCAGGGTGAGGCTAAGACCCAGGCCCCATGGCCCCAGGCGCTGCTTCTGCTACAGGGTTGCCCACGGACAGAGCCCACAGCCAGGAGGGTGGTAGCATCTGCAACCAGCTGGGACTGAGAAAAGTGGGGTTGTTTGAGAATTTACCATGCAGCTGACACTGTTACCTCATTTCACCCACATAACCACCCTCTGAAGAGCACTATTCTTCTGCCCTGGGTACTCGTCCCCAGGCAGGCACATGGCTCACTCCATCACTGCTTTCCAGTCATCTTTTCAATGAGGCTCATCCTGATTACTCTGTTCTCAGTTGGAACATACTCCTCCTGCAAAACAAACAAACAAAAAAAAAAAACAATTAAAAAACACACCCTATCCATACTAACATACTGTGTGTACATGTGCATGTGTGTGTGTGTATGTGTATTTGTGTGTGCTGTCTAGCGCTGTCCATTGAGAGGACATGGGAGCAGAGACAGCCCAATGGTGATCAACATACCTACTGTCCACATTTGCATTCCTGAATCCTGTTCCCTGCCAGGAGAAGCCAGGGCTCTTCAAAGAAATGGCAGAGAGCTCTGGCCAGGAGGCTCAGTTGGTGGGAGCATTGTCCCGTCCACCAAAAGGTTGCAGGTTCCATTCGGTCAGGGCACACGCCCAGGTTGCGGGTTCAATCCCTGGTTAGGGTGCATATACAGGAGGCAACTGATCGGTGTTTCTCTTTCACATCAATGCATCTCTCTCTCTCTTCCCCCTCCCTCTCTCCCTCTCCCCCTCCTTCTCTCCCTCTCCCCCTCCCTTTCTCTCTCTCTAAAATCAATAAAACATATCTTCAGGCGAGAATAGATATAATTTCATATATATATATGAAGAGGAGTTGAAAGTTTGAAATATTTAGGTATTCCAGAAAAGAAGAAAGTACTCAAAGAATGATAGGGACACTCTGAAGACAGGTTTGCAAAATAGTGATGATAATAGATTAGAAACCAATGAATAAAATAGGAATCCATGAGTCCATACAGATATAAATGAATGAATTAGTAAACTAACTGATCAACTAATATGGGTTGGAGGCAGTGCTTCCTTACAGCAGATGTCAACTAATACATGAAAAAGGAATGTTTAAATTAAATCAGAAAATCACTCTCCGGCCACCATCATAATACTATCAATTCAGACAAGAATAATCAGTGGATGCTAAAATTAACTGGTGAACGTTTGATGCAGAATGGGATATTTAAATGGTCGTGAAGTCCCTCCCACAAAACACAGATTTTAAGAGGAAAAGGAAGACTTTTCCAATTGGGAAGCTTGGCCCACCATCAAGTGATCCCGGTGCACTAACGACGTCGTTAGTAAAGCAAACTGAACTCGTGCGCCACCTACTGGCGGCAATGAGAAGACCATCCCTTCAGAGATGCTCCTGCCCAAAATAAAAATGTAAAAGCATTGCCTAAATCTAATTATGAGGAAACAATGGACGAATCAAGTTGAGGTGCATTCCATAAAACACCAGTGCCGGTAACTAAATAACATGCAAACGTCCAAGAAAGGCTGAGGGACACTCCCACTTTGAAGACCGAAGAGACAGGGCAGCTCAATGCAATACCTGAGTCTGGATTTAGCACCTGGTGTCCGCAGACTACTGAGAAATAACGTATGGATGTTATTTTTCCAGTTTTCTGATGGTCCCATTATCCTTACATAAAAGGATATCTCTATCAGGAAAGCACATGCAACTCCCTCTTCAGTGGTTCAGGGGGAAAAGTGATCACACTATTCTTGCCAGTTTTCTTTAGAATGTTTAAATAGTTTTAAAATGAGAGAATCAAATTAAATTGAAAATCTTCCAGTGTTTACATATAAAGCCAAGGACTACAGAAGAATATGTAATTAGAACGACTGTGTATTCTCTGGAGCATATTTGCTCTTAGTGATTTACAATATCTTTAAAAATCAAGTGTTTTTTCCCTCTGATATAAAAACCTGGCTCCCACCTGCATGACTCATTTATGGAATGAGAAGTAAGGCCTCTGTGTCCCCCCGTGGGAGGACAAAGGGGAAGTAATGAATAGAAGACAATGGGGAGGAGCTTCTGCAATACTAGAAAGGTCTATTTCCTGACCTGCAGGCTGGTACCTGGGTGTACATCCCTTTGTATTCCCTCAAGCCGTGCACATAAGATTTGTGCTCTTTTCTGAATGCAGGTCATGCTTCCATAAAATTTTAAAACACATAATCCCTAATCTGAAAAAATCCGCAATCAACCATAAACACTGACAGCTTTGTCTGAACCACACATCTAACACTCTTGAGTCCACAAGGAACTATAAAACTAACCCAAACGTAGCTCTAAATTTGGAGCTCACCAAGAATGCAGGGCAGCAGGTCCCTGGGGCCCAGGACAGTCATTACCCACTAGCCAACTCTCCGCCTCGCCTGGAGATAGGGGTAGGAGGACACCAAGATCCAATTTCACAAAGGGACTTGGCCAACACACCACTGCCGCCGTTCAGTGTGTCTGTGTCCAAGTGAGCCTGTGTGCTGCTGGTGTCCCCACGCTGGTGGCAACCCTTCAACACATGTGGGTAGAAATAAGGACCCCACCTTCCTTCCATGTGCTGGCTGGAGCAGGGGCCTCCTATGCCAGCACCCGTAAGGTGGGCCTGCCCCCTCCCTCCCCACCAAGGGTGAGTGATCTTCACCGACAAATTTCAGGTCCCACACCAGGAAACACTACAACTTGTGCGAGCACTCGGCTCCTCAGGTTGGGCTCTTACTCCACATGGTAGTTGCATCCTTTCTGTTTTAAATTTACAGTTGTCATTCAATGTTATTATAATATTATTATAATACAGGCAGGCTAATAATAATAATGATGATGATGATGAATATTATGATTCGATGGATAGCAAGCCCTACCCTCACTCATTCTGCATAATACCACTTTGAGATGGGTGTTACTATCCTCCCCTCCCTATTTTACAGATAAGAAAATGGAAGGCTGACCCTGGCTGGTGTGGCTCAGTGCATTGAGCACCAGCCCGCAAACCGGGAGGTCGCTGGTTCGATTCCCCATCAGGGCATGTGCCTGGGTTGTGGTCCAGGCCCCCAGTCTGGGGCTCACAAGAGCCAACCCGATCCAGTCGATGTTTCTTCTAATCACATTGATGTTTCTCTCCTCCCCTTCCCGTCTCCCTAAAATTAAATGAATAAAATCTTAAAAAAAAAAAACACACAAAAAAAACAGAAACCCAAAACTGAAGCCTCAAGAAGCTCTTTGTGTGCAAGACAATACAATTGCCACAATGGTAATCCAGCCAGAATGGAAACCCAGGTCTGTCCCAGGCAGAACTCTGGATAGCAAAAGGGAGTTTCAAAATCTTCTGTTCGCTATCATCAGCAGAGGGCTTGTTCGCGTCCCAGACGGCAGGCCCGAGCCAAGGCGCACCGGAGCTTTTCCCACACAGCTGGGCAGGACACCCCTACACTGAGGAATCCATGCCCGAACGGACCCGCCTCTGCTGACACTGTGCGGGGACGTGCAAGAGACGCTTATGGTAAACAGACGTGTTCAGCAAATGAACAGTTGTGCGCACGCCCGAGGGAGCCCGTGTGCTGTGAAGACGACACCGAAGGCCATCACTTCCCACCTGCAGCCGCGGGAAGATGCCTCGGCCCCGGGCTGGCGTCCTGCCTGAGCGCTGGCTTGCAGCTGTGTGACCCAGCGCAAAGCCCGGCGTCCTGGGCTCCAACCCGAGGGGGACACTTACCCGTCTGGACAAGTCTTTGAGGTGTTTTTTCCCTTGGTGAAGGCCGTTTATGCTGCTTTCTCTGACAGGAAGGACGGTGGGGAAGTCCCTCTGAGTTTCCCCTGCTGAGACCAGCGCCTTGACTGGTGGGGCTTCCTGAAGTCTCTGCCACTGCAGCCTGGGTGGTGGGGATCAAAGCCTCCATTGCCACCCCCCCTCCCCCCCACCCCCCACCCCCGAAATAGGCTTAAGGGATGTCAGTCAAGGTCACCATCACCGCACCACCTGACAGGTGTGGTGGGGGAGGGGCACCCAGGTTTTTGAGGTGGCTCTGGTGCAGCCATGGTTCTGCCTACACTGCGATGACAAGAACATCCTTATGTCCTCATCTTGGTTCCCTGATTTGGAATATAAGGAAGTGTTTTTTGCCTGGGCTGGTATGGCTCAGTAGACTGAGCAAACCAAAGGATTGCCGGTTCGATTCCCAGTCAGGGCACATGCCTGGATTGCAGGCGGGGCCCCCAACTTGAGGAGCATGAGAGGCAACCACACATTGATGTTTCTCTCCCTCTATTCCTCCCTTCCCCTCTCTCTAAAAAATAAATAAAATCTTTAGGAAAAAAAGAAAATTTTTCCAGTCATGTCCCAAATCCTCTTGTGTCTAGGCTCAAAGTGAACATCGAGTTAGAAGGAGCCATCTTTCGATGTCTTCATCAGGGAATGGTGGAAGAAATCATTTTCAGAGATCAAGTGCCCTGCCACACACTCTCGGTGTACCTCTCTACTTCAGCCACAACCCAGGGGACAGCTCCCCGGAAGCTCCAAATGGCCTTGTTCTACCCCTGCCCCCAGCTCAGGGCCAGTCTTCCTGCTTCCACCTCTGTCTCTGACTCAGCTTCGCCCCTCGCACCCTCAAATTCACCAGCAACAACAAAGGACCCCTTTCCCGCCACCTCCCTCAGAAGCTGCCAATTGAGTTGCGATCTCGGAGTAAGCAAAGATTTCCTCAACAGATCAAGTGAAAAGATTCATAAACAACTTATATTCCTAAAAAGAAGTGAAAGTGCAGACCAAGGGCTAGGTGAATATATTTGCAATATATCTATCAAGCAGATAGCTGTCTCTGGACTCACAGCTAGAAACCAATCGTTAAAGAATGACCAATAGCCCTGGCTGGTGGCACAATGGATAAGGCCTGAGAACCCAGAAGTCGCTGGTTCGATTCCCCAGCCAGGGCACATAACCAGGTTGCAAGCCAGGTCTCCAACCAGGTCTGTAGCTGGAGGCACGTGAAAGGCAACCGTACATGGATGTTTCTCTCCCTCCCTGCCTCTCCCGTTCCCCTCTCCCTGAAAATAATAAATAAAAATCTTTAAAAAAAAAAAAAAAAAGAATGACCAATAACCCCAATGTTACTGAGAAGTGGGGAATATCTTGAACAGCCACCTGACAAAACAGGAGATCCAAAGGGCCAATAAGCATAGGAAAGTGTTCATAGTTACTCATTATAGACATAAAAATTAAAATGACAAGAAGAGTCGTGGATGGCATGGCTTAGTTGGTTGGACATCATCCCGCAGACTGAAGGGTCGCCGGTTTGATTCCGTCAGGGCAACTGATTGATGTTTCTTTCTCACAGCAATGTTTCTCTTCCTGTTTTTCTCCTCTATCTAAAATAACAATAATAACAAAAATAAAAATAAAACTACAGTACAACACTGTGATACCCACTCAAAATGGTTACAATTGAAAAGGCTGACAGTAGCAAGAACGCAGAGCAACTATAAATTGGTACAGTACCTTGAGAAAAGTACTTGGTAACACCTACTACCATTCTGTATGTTTTTCTATGACCCAGAAATTCCTGTCCTGATATGTACCCAAAGAAATGAGTGCTTGTACTTACCAGGATACATACAATAAAGTACATAGCAACACTATTTAATAGCCCCAACTCAGAAACAACCCAAAGGTCCTTCATTGGTGGAATGCATAAGTAAATTGTAGTATAATTAATATAATGAAATACCATACCACTGTGAAAAAATGATACTATATAAAATAAGATTCTATTCGAATAGAGTTCAGAAAAGGGTAAAATGTCTACGTGTGGTGATGGAAGTCGGAATAATGATACCTTCAGCAGAGTATTGACAAAGAGGGATAGTAAAGAAGCAGCCAGCAGTGTTCCCGTGTTCCATCTCAGTGGTGGTTCCACAGTATAAATACCTTAAACATCTCTAGATATGCATATTTATGTAAACGGAAAGTGCCATGTAGAAATATGTAAAATTCTTGGACTTCAAAGTAAAACGCACTTTGGATTGGTGCATTTTATAACATGGGAGTTATAGGTTCCATTTTTTAAGTTTACTGAATTTATGGAGGTGATATCGGTTCACAAAACCATACAGGTTTTCGACTACACATCATCTGCCCACTGCATCATGTACCCATCAACCCAAGCAAAGTCTCTTTCCGCCCCTGTTTTTCCCCACTTTGCCCACCTCCCCCTACCCCACCCCCTTTCCCTCTGGCTGTCCCCACGCTGCTGTCTGTGTCTATGTGTTATATATGCGTTTTTGTTTAATCCCTTTGCCCTCTTTCATCCAGCCCCTATTCCGTGTATCCATGCCCTTGTTTTTGCTTTGCTCATCAGTTTGTTTTGTTCATTAGATTCCGAGTATAAGAGCAGGATGCCTAAGGCCTTGTGAATACTGACAAAACCCTCTTTTAGATCAGACATTAGGCTCCTGGGAACCCTCTTCTGCACCCGGCCTCCCTTGGCCTGCCGGGCCCATTTTTAGCAAAGTGAGCCAGTCGATGAAGAGTGCCCCCATCCCTGCCTTGATACCAACCAAGCTCCTCTTTCTGCACCCTGATACTTTACCAAATTCCTCTTACTAATTTTCCCTCGCTCTGCGCATAGGCTATACGTTCCCGCTGTTGTATTAAGAGTCAAGTTCTATGTTCTTACCTACTGCAGTAATTTTGAATGCTGTCTTCCTGGCCATTTTTAACAGGTGTCAGAATAATGTTTTGGTTTATTAGAGGCACGACATTTCTGTTTAGGTGGCCCCACAATACTTAGCATGTGATCCAACTGGCCCTTTGTCAAGAGGTGAATGAGTCGGTGGATGGCTGGGTGACAGCAGAGACCCCCAAGGACCAGCTCCAGCTTGATGCCTGGGATACATGTCACAATCAGTTGGAACTACTTACTGTCACTTGGGGCCACTCCAGAAACAGGGGGATCCGACCTTGATGGTCCCCAGGTCCCCTGAGAATCATGGGTCTAAGAGGCAGCATTTGGCAGAGATTTTTACAATTGTTTTGGCTCAAGTGTTGCTTTTAGTTGCATGAGGTCAAACCTGGTGGTGGTTCTCCCCATGGGTGAAATGAGGGTAACAAGACTTCCTCACAGGCCCAAACAGAAAACTACATGAAAGGACTTTCCCTGTTTTTAGCAATGCTTGATATTGATGGAAAAGAACGCACATGCTGTTTCCAAGGAAATTTGAGGAGTTGGGCTGAGCATTATCTTTGTTTGGTTTTTAGTATGTTTTAGCCCAACGCACACATCCACCGGACTGCTGAAATTGTGGAAGAAAAATGACAGCTGTGCAATATAAGTGGCAAAGAGGAGGAAAGGAATAGAAATGTCCTGACTTGGTTCCCAGACCCACCCTGGGAGCAGGTAGGGTGCTAACCAGGCTACCCCCAGCCCTGCAGGATGGGCGCTCAGACTGCCCCTTCCAAGGCTCAGAGCGGGGTTCTCATTTCATCCCGGAAATCCCCTGGTCGGGGGCTTTTGGGGTGACATCCAATATGTAAATACACAGGGCCGGTCTCGGGGAGCAGCAGCAACAGTGCTGTGGGTGAAAGTGTCACCGGCAGCAGAGGGCTCTTTCATTAGTCATTTCAACGCACGCAGCTGGAAGGAATCCGGCCTAGTTCAATGGGGCTGGGGGGAGCACATTTTCCACTTGTGGGCGTCTTGAAAACTTTCACACTAAAAAAAAATAGAGAAAGAAAGTCCAAAATGGGAAGCCAGAAATGGAAGGTGGGAACGCTAAGGCAGCAAATAGAATGGAGAGAAGCCTGGACTTGTGTCAAAGGGCCAGTCGGCCATGACACTTTGGTTCAAGAGGGAAACTACCTAAGTGAGGCAGGTCTGGCAAGCAGACACACCCAGGATACCTGCACACAAGGTCAGCAAGCCACATCTGCAGAGCGGGCCCACCCACAGTGAGGCTCCTGGGTAAATTCCCCACTTGTCATCAAGGGTGTCAAGACACTTACCAGGAGACCCAGAAGGTAGGTGCCGGCCTGTGAACCCAAAGGTCGCTGGTTCGATTCCCAGCCAGGGCACTTAACCAGGTCTCCAGCCAGGTCCAGAGCTGGAGGCAGGTGAAAGGCAACCATACATTGGTGTCTCTCTCTGCCTCTCTCCCTTCCCCTCTCCCTGGAAATAATAACTAAATTTAAAAAAGAAAAAGAAAAGAGAGAGAGCCAGAAGGGTGGTGCACACCACGTCCAGGTGTAAGTGAGGCAGCCCCAGCCCTGCACTGAGACAGCCGAGCGCTGCTCCTCCCCACGCTGACCTCCGTAGGCATTGGCCGCTGGAGGCGCTACCCTGCTGGACAGAGGACTTTGTCTGCCCCGCTGCCCACCTGGCTCCGGGGGTCCTTCCTTGCAAGACACGGACAGCTCCCTTGCCCACCGAGCTGTCTCCTGGACCTGCAGACTGGGCTCTGGGACTTGGGCTCATCATCCTCCATTGATTGCTCTGTGTGTGTGTGTTACATTTCTCATAGATTGTTAGAGTGTGAGTAGGACATTAATGCAGGTTGATGTTCTACTTGGAGTGAACCTGCGTTCAGTAAAAGCTGAGTGAATAGCATAGTGACCGTGTGGGACTCTTGTCTGGTCCTTGGTGCCGGGCTGCTCAGCAGAGCTTGTGAACATACCCTGTGACAGGGGCTGATGGGGCCATCTGCCGGGCTCCCTGCAAAAGAGCCTCAGGGAGAAGCGAGAACAAAGGAAAGCCCTTCCTGTCCCGGCTGGGTCACTGTCCTGTCCCTGCTCAATGGGCTTAGGCTTTTAAAAACATTTTTAAGAGTAGATTTACTGTGAATCCTGAAGCTGACTACTGATCACTTTAGCCTGGTGGACGCCTCTCCTCCGTTTGTCGGGTATCAGATGAGAAACGGGATCCCTTCTTCTTTCCCCCTGCACTTCCTTCCCCGAAGTCCCCTCCCACCACGTGGAGGCGTTTGAGACACGTTTATTGCACGAGCTGCATGCAACAGGGTGCACATAAAACGGCCTCTCCTTTCCTTTTTCCTCTCTGTGCTTTTCACGTCAGGCCTGGAAACCCCCGGGGTCAAGGGGAAGGTCGTGACCTTCACCGCCTTCCCTGCTCTGCCTGCCTTAGCCAACTTTGAATCCACACCCGCAAGCGTTGGAAAGGAGGAGACTGAGGGAAAGGACACAACTGTTTGTGGGTGTGGCTCTTGTGTCATAACGGGCCTCCCTGTTGTCAGGATTTGGCCAAGTTCAAACGCGGCAGGGCGGCTTCTCCTGGGCCCGTTGCAGCGTGAGGGTCTGGCCACCAGGTGGCAGGAAAGGCCCTTTTCCTGGCCAGAAAAACCCGCTGTCAGGTTTAATGAGGCCTAGCTAAATACGCTTTCTCTCGGTTTTCAAAAAGAGTAATATAATGAGGAAAATGAATGCCTAAAACCACAAGCACATTAACGTGGCTATCATAAACTAAATATATATTTTTAAATGATACTAACAGACATTCTATGCTTGACCCAACTTGGGTCAGGTTCCTGAACTCTCCTCGGCCCACCGGTGCACTCCCTTGTACAATCTCCTTTTAGCAAGAACCCGGCTCCGTCTGGTTAGCAGTTCTAATCATCTTTGGTATCTGCCTGGGTTCCTCACCCGCCAGCATCTCCCAAGTTACCTCTGACCTCCTGGCTTGTCTTCAGCAAGAATCCTGCTCGGTCGGTTTAACCAGAACCTCCCTCACTTTGAACCCTGGTATCTCCTCTTGGTAATTTTACTTGGTTTTGCTTTTTGCTTTTACTTTCATTAGCATGTATTTCATGCTGAATTTACTCCCAGGCCATCAGCTTTTGCTCCTTCGCTTTCTCCTGGGACATGTCTGTCTTCCGGTGTGGGAACCATCTGCTCCTTTGCAACAGGACCCTCCCAGGGCGCAGGGAGAGCTCATGTGGGGGTCAGTCTGCTGTGAGTGTAGCAAGTTCTGCGCTGCATCCTGGGAGCTCTGCTCACCTGGATGTGCTCAGAGAGTCTACATCTAAACCTTTCAGTCCTGCATTACTCTCTGAAGTTTTAAGCATGTGCAGCAAAAATTCAGCACCCTCTTCAGGCCACTGAACACACGTCCAGTCCCACTCTTTGTCCTGGGCACACCCACCAGCTCCCCCATTGTAGCGACGGGATGGCACACATTGCTTCTGTAAAGTGACATCCCTCAGGTCCTCAGTGGCTTTTCAGACATGCATTCCCTTGGTGTCCCAGGCAGCTTCATGAGATGTCTTCAAGTGAAGGCAGAGAGTTGAACCTCTTGATTTGCATGTTGGCGAGGATGGGGGGAGGTTCTGGGTTAAATGAATAAGGAAGCTTTTCAGAGGTCACCTGGATGGAAGGGAGTGCAGAGTCACTCTAAGGCCACTTCCAAGGAGGAGCTCCTTTCAGTGATCTTTCAGCCACTGGCCCCTCCTGACTCCTTGGCTAAAAATTGCCACCTTCCCAGGCTATATTCAGAGTTGAGCCCAGTTCCTCTCCCCATCTGTAAAACCTCATTGCATTGGATTCTATACCTGTCACAATGGTCCTGAGTAAAATCTGCCTCCCCGTCTTTAACAAGTGTCACTATTTTCTTCCTTACCAATAAATAGCCCAGGGAGCAAAATTTCAAAGAAAATCTTTTAAGTAATTAAAGAATTATATAGTTCACTGGAAGAATTTATATGGTTAAAATGTCTATACTGCACAAAGAGATCTACAGATTCAGTGCAACCCCTATCAAACTTCCAATGGCATTTTTCACAGAAGTAGGATTTTAAAAATCCAGAAATGTGTATGGAACCACAAAAGACCTCTACAGACAAAACAATCTTGAGAAAGAAGAACAAAACTGGAGGCAGCACACTTCCTGCTTTTGAACTATATTACAGAGTGAAGGTAATCAAAACAGCATGGTACTGGCATAAAAGCAGACACATAAACCAATGGATCAGAATAGAGAGCTCAGAAATAAACCCATGCATATGTGGTCAATTAATTTGCACCAAAGGAGTTAAAATATACAATGGAAAAAGGACAGTCTCTTCAATAAATGGCATTGGAAAAACCAGACAGTTACATGCAAAAAAGAAAGGAAGGGGAAAGAAAGGGAAAAAGAAAGGAGGGAGGGAGGGAGGAAAGAAGAAGGAAGGGAGGGAGAGAGAGGGAGAGAAAGAAATAAAGACAGACAGAAAGAGAGAGAGAGAGAGAGAGAGAGAGAGAGAGAGAGAGAGAGAGAGAGGAAGAAAGAAAGAAAGAAAGAAAGAAAGAAAGAAAGAAAGAAAGAAAGAAAGAAAGAAAGAAAGAAACTGGACCCCTATCTTATACTGCACAACAAAAAGTAATTCAAAATGGATAAAAAGACTTGAGCATAAAATCTGAAACCATGAAACTCCTGGACGAAAACAAGGAAAAAACTCCTTATCATTGGTCTTGGCAAGGATTTTGGGTTGATACCAAAGCAAAGGCAACAAAAACAAAAAGAAACAAGTGAAACTACCTTAAACAAAAAAGCTTCTACCCAGCAAAGGCAACCTACCAAATGGAAGAAAACATTTGCAAATCTCATATCTAACAAGGAGTTAATATCCAAAAGGTATAAACAACTGATACAGCTCACTAGCAAAAGAAATTCAATTAAAAATGGGCAGAGAGACAGAATACATGTTTTTTTTTTTCCAAAGAAGACATATCAACAGCCAGCCGGCTCGTGGCAAGGTGCTGGCCATCACTAATAAGAGGAAATTGCAAATGAAACCACGGAGATACCGCCTCACACCTGTCAGAATAGAGATCATAAAGAAGGCAAGAGACACATGTTAGCTAGGATGTGGATAAAAGGGAACTTCTGCGTTGTTGGGGGGAATGAAAATAGGTTCAGCCACTACGGAAACCACCATGGAGGTTTCGCAAAAAATTAAAAAGAGAACTACCACATATGACCCCACTTTTGTGTTTATCCAAAGAAAATAGAAACAGAATAGCAGCAAGATATCCGCACTTCCATGTTCAGTACAGCATATTCACACTCAGCACGATATGAAAATAACCTACGTGTCCATCAGTAGACGAAGAGGCAAATAAGGTGTGGGGTATACACACCGTGAAGTATTATTCAGGCAGGAGAAAGGAAAACTCTTCCATCTGCAACTACAGGGATGGACCCTGCAGGCATTAAGCCACAGACAGATGAGCAGATTCTGCATGGACTTGCTTAGCTGTGGAGTTTCTTTTTTAAGTCTAATAATTCACAGAAACAGAGAGTAGAAAAGGGTCGCAGGGAGGGTGGAGAATCAAGGGAGAGAGGGGGAGAGGCTGCAAAAAGTGAACCAACTTTCAGCCCTCTGGTCAGTGATGAATAAGAGTTGAGGATCTAATGTAATGTAAAGCATTATGACTACAGCTAATGACACTGTGTTGTACAACTGAACTTCCCCGAGAGTAGAAGTTAGATGTTTTCAAAAATGAGGAGGAAAAAAGATAAATATGTGAGGTGTTAATTAACTAGATGGGGAGAATCCTTTCTAGTTACATGTATCATAGCACCAGGATGTACACTTTAAATATCTCACAATTTTATTTCTCAATTATACCACAATGAAGCTGACATTTTAAAATTAAAACAATAACTTTATTAATATTAACTCTTACCAATAATATCCATTTGTTCAGCTTTTGACTAATCACCAGTTACTGACTTAAGACTTAATGCGGCATTATTTTATTCCCTACAAGATGATGATTTATATCAAACCACACACACTCTCATTCAAGGTTGCCAGATAAAATACAGGATGCCCAGTTACATTTGAATTTCAGATATTTAGTGTAAGCCTGTCCATACAACATTAGAGGCATACTGATTACATGGGACAGATATATATGTATATTTTAAAAAGGCTATTTACCTGAAATTCAAATTTAACTGGGCATTTTTTTTTTGTATCACCTAAAAATGTCTATAATTATCACACTTTTTTTGCAAAAATACATTTATAAACATACATGATTTTACACATATTTAAAGTACACACTGGATTTTGAAGCGTTAATACAAAACATTTAAAGTATGCCAATAGCTTACATAATTATTACATGTTAAATGATAGTATTTTAGATACATTGTAGCAAAATTAAGCAGTTCTTTTCTTCTTTAATACTTATTTTGCTCTGAAATGCTATTTTTGTGAACTATATCTCAGAAATGGTGTATTGCAGAACTCACGTTTGTGAAAGTTGTCCTAGAGACAGTGCCAAACCCATAGTAAAAAAATTAATTTGATTTTTGAGTCAGATCCTCCCCCCTCCAATAATATAACTCAACTTTATTTTAATAACTGGGCGTTTATAATTGCTAGTTTTTATCCGGTAAAACTGGCAACCTGACCCCTATTTTTACGGATAAGAAAAACGAGCCACCAGGAAGGGAAGCAACTGGACCGAAGCTAACACCTGGTGGCGGCGGCTGAGCCCGGGACCCCAGGCCCACTGAACCCCATTCCCTGGATCATGTTGCCGCCTCCGGGGCTGTCCGAGAAGTCCCTGTCGCCTGCCAGCTGCTTCCATGTCCGTAAGAGAAGCCTGGCCACCTGCTCGGCTAACAGGAAGAGCTTCCCCCCAGCCCCTCCCTGCCAGGCGAACTCCCACGACTAATTTCCCCAGACCTACCTTCCTTGCTAGTTTACCTCTTTGCGGGGGAAAAAATCAAAACCTCAAAATAGGGATTCCTGTTTCTGTAGGGCTTTCAAGGCTGCCTCTGTGACCGCAGTTTAAATTCGACAGCCCATCCCAAGCTACTCTTCTGGCTTAAGGGAGCGGCTCCCTCCTGCTGGCCCGGTGGTCCTTTCTGGGCACAGCAGCCGTTGCATTCCCTAGACACCTTTGGGTTCTTTGACCCGTGTTCCTTCCCGTAGTGAGCTCAGTAACCTTCTCCTTTCTTTATCCTCACCTGAGGACAAGCTCCTTGATTTGAGAGAGAAAGTGAGGAAGAGACAGAGAGAGAAATATCCATCGGTTGCTTCCCATACACATCCCAGCCCGGGATGAACCCACAGCCCAGGCAGACGCCCTGACCAGGAATCGGACCTGCAACCTTTTATTCGTATGGGACAACAATTAAACAGCCGAGACACCCGGTCAAGGTGCAACTCCTCTTTTAAAAAATTATTTTTATGGGTATGCAAAAAATCATAACATATTTAATATACACAAGTTGGTGAGTTTGGAGATTCACCCACGAAGCCATCACCACAATATAGCCATAAACACACCCACCTCCTCCTGGAGCATCCACACACACACACACACACACACACACGGGAGTGTTTGCATTTATGAGAGGAGCAGGTGAGGCCTGAGCTTGTAACAGTGTCCGGGCTGGAAGGTGTGGGTTTCATCCCAGGCTGTGGGTGAGACCGCAGCTGTGCCTGGAGGGCTGGGAGCGAAGGTCAAAAATGGGCAGGTCAAATGGCTGTTCAGAAGCTTCTAGCAGATCCTGGCTGACAGCTTCAGCCCAGCGCCTAGCAGAGCAATTCCTGACTCAGGGGCCCCTCCCTCTTCTCCTGGGGTTGATGGAGGCGCACCCACAGCAAGGGAACGTGAGCAGCGTTGGAAGGCAATGCTAGAGCTCCGAAAGCAATCCCACTCACGCTCTATAAGAAACGCACCCCGTGGCCCTGGTGGTGTAGTCCAGTTAGTTGATCATCGTCCTGCAGCATGAAAGGTGCCCAGTTCAATTCCTGATCAGGGCGCACACCAGGGCACGTTGGGTGTGTGTGAGAGGCAGCCAGTCGATGTTTCTCTCCCTCTTTCTCCTTCACTTCCCCTTTCTCTACAAATACGTTTTTAAAATTGCACTAAACCCACAAAATCAACCTCCTCTCTGCCTTCGGAAACATTGGTAGAGTACCCACCTCGGGGGATCAATTCGAAGGTCAATGAGCCACATGGTCTTTTCTTTACCCTGGGGGTAGGGGGGGCAGAGGCAGTGGCAGAGGCCAGTCAGCCTTTTGAGGGTTATTTCCTCCCCAGACTACGTTCTGGGAGTCACAGAGAGCTAAGTAAGGGTCAGGGCCCTTCAGAGCCACTCTCTTCACAAGCCAAGGGTGGAAAGGTCCATTGGTATTTACTTAGAATGGGAAGCAAATTCTGGGCATGTTTTCTTTTCTCTTTTGTTGGGGATCACATTTCTGAGCAGATGGTTTGGAGTGAGGAGGGGCTGTAGGAAGGAGAAGGGTGCTTTCTGGGAAACACATATTATTCACAGAAAGGGATATTTTTCATATTTCTTTAAAAAATGTGTTATTATGGAAGAATTGAAACATGCATAAAAGTAGAATAGTCACCCCCATGTGTCCTCTGTCCAGCTTTAACAATGACCAGCTCACAGTCCAATCTGCTTTCACACCTAGTTCCTCACTGTGTCATTCCAAAGAAAATTTGACATATTTCATCTGTGAGCATTTCAATATGTAACTCCAATAGATAAGGACTACTTTTTAAAAGGCAAGATAATTTGCCCAAAGTAGCAGCAGTTCTCTAATACTGTAAAGCATTAGCCAGTACACAATTCTCTAGAGGCTTGGTCATATTCAGGTTCCATTTTTCTGTCAAAATGACATCATAAATGGTGGGATAAGCTTTCTCCTTTTTTTTTGTCATGGAATCTTTTTTGAAAAATATGTTTTATTGATTATGCTGATACAGTTGTCCCAATTTATTTCCCTTTGCCCCTCTCCCATTCCCTCCAGCTAGCCCTCTGTAATTCCTGTCCATGGGTCATGCATGTAAGTTCTTTGGCTTCTCCATTTCCTATTCTATTTTTAATATCCTCCTGTCTTTGTTGTTCCTACCAATTAGGCTTCTTGATCCCCGAACCCTTCTCTTCCTTCCCCCTCCCATCTGATAGCCCTCCCAATGGTCTCCGTACCTATGATTCTGTTCCTGTTCTGTTTATTTGCTTACTTTGTTTGTTTGGCTGAGTTTTAGATCCAGTTGCTGGTAGTTGTGAATTTGTTGCCTTTTAAATGGTCATAGTTTTGATTTCTTTTATTAAATAAGTTCCTTGAGCATTCCATATAATCATGGAATGTTCATGGAATGTTGGTGATAATGAATTCCTTTAACTTCACCGTGTCTGGAAAACACTTTATCTGCTCTTTCAGTCTAAATGATAGCTTTGCTGAATAGAGTAATATAGGTTGTAGGTCCTTTTTTTTCACCAGTTTACTTCTTGCCTGCAAAGTTTCTTTTGAGAAATCAGCGGATAGTATTACAGGAACTCCTTTGTAGGTAACTCTACTTTTCACTTGCTGCTATTAAGATTCTTTATCTTTAACCTTTGGCATTTTAATTATGATGTGTCTTGGTGTGGTCCGCTTTGGGTCCAACTTGTTTGGGACTGTGTTTCCTGGACTTGTATGTCTATTTCCTTCACCAAATTAGGGAAGTTTTCTTTCATTGTTTTTTTCAAATAAGTTTTCAATTTCTTGCTCTTCCTCTTCTCCTCTGGTACCCCTATGGTTCAGATGTTGGCACTTTTGGGGATGTCCTAGAGTCTTCTTTTCTCCTTGTTTTTTGTTTTCAAATTCTTGTTTCTTCATCTTGTACTGGTTGACTGTTTACTTCTTCCTTATGTTCCAGCTCATTGATTTAAACCCCAGCTTCTTTCCCTTCACTGTTGCTTCCTGTGGATTTTTCTTTATTTTACTTAGTGTAGCGTTCATTTTTTCCCTTGTGCATCTGCCGTACTCAATGAGTTCTCAATGAGCATTCTTATCACCAGTGTTTTGAACTCTGCATCTGATAAGTTGACTATCTTTGTTTTGCTTAGTTGTTTTTCTGGACTTTTGATCTGTTCTTTCATTTGGGCCATATTTCTTCATCTCCTCAATTTGGCAGCCTCCCTGTGTTTGTTTCTGTGTATTATGTCAAGCTGTTATGTTGTAAGGGACGGAGCCTTCAGTATTCAACAATGCGGGAAAGCTCATTTTACCACTTTGTGGCGCTCTATGTGGGGGATGTATTGGAGAGGAAATGGTGCTTAGTGGGCAATTTTTTTAAATGGCTTTATTTCTTATTGAAAAAGAAATCAGAATACAGTTTTAAAAATTCAAAGAGCACAAAATATAGCAAAACATAAATCATCCTTCCCTTTTTCCTTCCAGAACTTTCCCCTGAAGAGAGAGGGCAGCAACTGAGTTTTAGTGTCAGAGAGAGACTGCTGCACATTGACAGGTGCACTGACTGTTTCCTGATTTTAACTGAAGCCTAGTTTTAAAAATCTTTAAGTTAAGACTAGTTTTAAAGGCTTAAATCCCTCCTTAAAAAGACTAGATTCAAGTTCAAAGTGCAATTTTATTTATAATTTGAATAATGTTGACATAAAAATAAGAATTATGTTTACTTGTAGTTTGATTATTCTTTAAATATTTAAAATTATATTCACAGATATAATGCATCTGATCTTGTCCACCCTTCAGGCCCCTTCTTGGCACACTTGAAGAAAACTATCAAGCCACTTGCAAAACTCCTGCAAATCTAAGAAATAAACATAAATGTCACCAACCAAGTGACCTTAAAACTATTATTACTTATAAATTTAACCTTGTGTATGTTTCAGGTTAGTAAGTCAAATATAAAATACTTTGAAACATGTCCTATTCCTTATTTCTCTCCAGACTGTGGGTGTCCAGCGCTAGCTCGGGACGGGAGTGACCACAGTAAACAGGAGAGAGAAGGCAGGTATTTGTCAGCCCCACCCACCTAGCACACTGGCAGCACTGCCATGGTCAGTACGTGTTCCAGCCCTCTTTCTATTTAATTCTGAAAAGTCCTTCAGATGTAACAAGAAAACTTGTAAGAACTGGTTTTAAAAACATAACTCCAGCATTTTAAGATTAATTTCACGTTTCATTTATCTCCTCCCATGGGCATCAGAATTTTTACTTAGCTACAGTTCTAACTAGGGACACACTGCTCCGCTATTCCCAGCTGTAGGCAGATAAGAAACTGCTGTCCTGTAAGAAGGTGGCAGCCAAGCAATTCTCTGATACTTTCGTGCAATCGAGCCCCACACCCACCCCGTCTAACAGGCCACACATGCTTATCATTAAGACGGGATCAAACCTTTACGGGTTCTCAACCTGGTGAGAGAGATAGACAGACAGACCTCACAATGCACTGTCCTTCTCCCAGATGGCCACCGCCAATCCTTCCATCTTTCCCTTCAACCTGTCCAAAGCAATAAGGACAGAAGAGACTAGCCTGGAGTTGCAGCCCTCTGAAAACCCTTGCCTGTCCGTCCCACCTGTCACTTGGGAGATCATTCCGAAGACTACAAGGTTCTCTCCAATGCTGACAGCTGCCTGCAAACATGTTTTCTCTGACCTCAGAGCCTCCACCCACTCTGTAAATATTTCCTGTAGCTTGGTTTTCCTTTTTCGCATTCTCTCTCTCCCTCCCTGGTGGGCCTCACTTGGCTCTCCCTGGGCACCCCCTGCCCCACCCTGCCCCACCCTGCCCCCACCCCATGGCGCTTCTTGTAAGCCCCTGGAAAAGGAGCGTAACTTTCCCTTCTAGAATGGGGTTCTGGGCACAGAGTACCTCCCTTTAGTGGAGTGCAAAGGTTAAACCCAACTGCAGCACGGATGGCTCCTACCAATTCTGTTTGCATACCAAGTGCGTAGGAATGTTCTTCATTTTTACAAAGAAATATGCTGTCTTGTCTCTCTGAAACACGTGGCCCTCAGCCAGCCTTTCCTTTTCACAACTTTAACGGGGATAGGGGTGTACTAGGCTAGGATCCATTTTCCTCCTAATTCTAATCTAATAAAAATTACAGTGCAAGAGTGGAGCTAAAATGACAACAATGTCAGCAAGTGTTTGAGAACTTTCTGAACAAAAAGGGAGGGAACATACAATTCCAAAGTGGCTGCTATCCAGCCCAGCCAGCTTTGCCAAGTGGAACACAGGCGAGCACAGTTAGCTCTCCTGACATGTAGGAGACAGATATCCAGAGATTTTTGTGGGAAAAAATGATTTTCAATGTTGACAGCTAATTCCGAAGACTCAAAAATGCTACAAAGATTAAAGTAGACAAGTGTGCAAGGTGCCAGAGGATTACCAGGGTACAGTGCCCGGTACCATCAAGTCTGACTCTTACCTTATTGTACCGGCTTAATTTAAACAGACACCTGTAATTATACCCCTTACAAAGATCAATAATCTGTGTCCGCATTCATTTTCCCTACTTGTGGTGTATCTGTGTTTTCTAGTCTAGTTCCATTGCACGATTAATAGTGCCTTAAGGTCAAATTACTCTTTTCTTTCTCCCCCACAAAAGGAGCTAAGACATGGTGGTGCTTTTATAACCAAGGCTTGAAGTCTAATCCGTATAGGGATTGAATTTCAGTAGCTTTACCGTTGTCTCAAGCGGCTTGAAATTTAAGTTTAAAAATAATCTTAGCTTAAGTCCTTGTTCAGAGGAGAACTGACTAAATATGATCAGCCTACACCCACATGCACGAAAACATGGGTATGATGAGAACTGAAGCCACAGTATGGAGTCACCTCTCCTAACACTGCCATGTGCCTTCTTTGAGTCTGCAGCACTCCATCCAGAGAATTTTTCCCAATAGCGGGCTCCAACCATCCTCTTGTCACCCTCCCCCTGTCAGCATTTGGTCTGCATTTCCATCATAACCACGTATGCACTGCCTTCCCTAAAAGAGCAGGGACCGTGTCTCTCCAATGCATCACGGGCATGGCCCAGTGCCTGGCCTATTGGTGGCAAAGCAAGCCTTCTGGTGTAACCCATTATTGTCCCCCAAATAATAGCTACCATTTCCAGAGCACCTACTATGTGCTGGGTGGTTCATCTACATTATCCTGGAGGCCGTCCCAGATCAACCATCCACTCCAACCCAGCAGGCCAGTCACCTCCAGCACACCTTATTTTATTTCTCTGAATATCTTGTTCTTCCCTGAAACACATGGCCCTCAGCCAACCTTTCATCTGCACAATTTTTGATGGAGATAAGGATACACTAGGATAGGATTCATTTTCCTCCTAATTCTCGTCTAATAAAAATTACAGAAGAGCAAGACTGGAGTTAAAATGACAACAATATCAGCAAGTGTTTGAGAACTTTCCGAACAAACAGAAAACAAACAATTCCAAGGTGGCTACTCTCCAGCCAGTGTATATATATACTTTAACTAGCATTTATTTGATGCTGAATTTACTCCCTAGCCATAAGCATTTGTTTCTTCACTTACTCCTAGGATATCTCTTCTGTGCAGCCTTCTCTTGCGGTGTGGGAACCATCTGCTTCTTCGCAATAGGACCCCCACCCCACCCCCCACCCCCTGGCGGCAGGGAGAGCTCACGTGGGGGTCAGTCCGCTGTGAGCTCTGCAAGTTCTGCGCTGAATCTTGGGAGCTTTGGTTACCTGGACGTGCTCAATGACCAGAGTCTAACCCTTAAGTTCAGTGTTACTCTCTGCACTTTTAAGCACTCTTTTTGGGCCACTGACCCCGTATCCAGCCCCACTGTTCGGCCTGGGCACACCCACCGGCTCCACCTGTAAGGATGGAGTGGCATACATTACTTTCATAAAGGGACATCCTTCAGATTCTCAGTAGATTTCTAATAAGCATACATACCCCTGATGGCCTGGGCAGTTTCACAATTGTTCTTAAAGTGAACATGAAGATTGGAACCTCTTGATTTGCATGTTTTAGAGGGTTTTCTGGGTCAAGTGAATAGCAAAACCATTTTCAGGTCACCTCTGGCCACTTTCGGGAAGTCTAATATGTTTTTTAAAGTATGTTTCCCCCACTAGAACGAAAGCTGCAAGAAAACAGTTGTTTAAGTTGTGCTTAGCACGTAGGAAGCAAATAATCTAAGTTGCCCACCTCCTTTGGTGGCAGAGTTGACTCTCACAGGAAAGATCCCACGCTTTAAATGTTTACACTGAGATTTCAGGATAATTGGGTTGGTTCTTTTCTGGTTCGCAGCGAGCTCTGGGAGTGGGGCGCGGAATAAAAATGAAAGTTTGGTCACATTCCCCCACGTGCTGACTAGCATGGGTGGGAGAAGCTCTGCAATAAGAAAGCCAGTTCGGTGTGCGGGCAGCGGGAGGAGAGGAAAGAAAAGGAAAAGAAAGCCACTTCCTCTGACAGAAGGCCCACAGCACGGCTGTGCAGATCTCGCCACATCCTCCGGTGCGACACAGTCAGGACGGGCCACGTGCTGGGCAGCCAGACCCTCACCCGGTCACAGCCCGGCTGGAGGGTGGCCCCGGGGGACGTGCAGCTCCTGGGGTGGCTCCGGGACGCTCCACGTTGGGGCCCCTTCCTGCTGCGTTGCGCGTTCTTTCGCCTTCAAAGCCCAAACACACAGCAGGTGACATCAGAGCCTGCGCACCCCGGGCCCCGGGTGCTGTCCGCACAGATTCCGCGGGGCTCCGGGCGCCGGCCCCGCCCCGCCCCACTCGAGGCCCCGCCCCGCCCAAGGCCCCGCCCACCCCGTGCGGCCAGCCCGCGGCTCCGCACTAGCGCCGCCTCCCCCGCGCGCCGGCGGGTTGCTGTCGCCGCTGCGTCCGCTCACCGTCCCGCGCCACCGCCGCCATGCCCGGAGGTCTGCTCCTCGGGGACGAGGCCCCCAACTTCGAGGCCAACACCACCATCGGCCGCATCCGCTTCCACGACTATCTGGGAGACTCGTAAGTGGCCCCCTCGCCGCCCGCCCCGCCCCGGCCTCGGGCTGCGCCAGGCCCTGGAGCTGCGGCCACGGCTGCTCCCTCCGCGCGCCCGCCCGCCTGCCCGCGGCCGCCGCCTCCGCCGCACCGGCCCTGCACGCGCTGCGCAGCTTGGGGCCCCTCCCGGCCGGGCCGCGTGGCGGGCTGGTGCGGCGCGGGAGGGGGTGGGGAGCCGGGTCGAGTCCGAGGGTCCCGGGAACCAGCGGTGGGTGCGGAGCTGCGTTTGTGGTCGTTCAACGCGCCCGGCTCGTCCGGCCGAGGCCGCAGGGGGCAGAGGCCGGGCTGCCCGGCGGCCACCCCCGCGACTCGGGACTGGCGCAGGGTCTGCCCCGCCCTCCTCGGTCCCGGAGTTCGCTCGGGGAAGAGGGTGTCTGCGGCCACCGTCCGGGGACGCGCACCGGGGAGCGTGCCTGCTGCCTGGTGTCGGTACAAACTGATTGAGAGCCGCCAGCCGGCAGGTCGTGTCCGAGGCTTTCGGGCCGGAGCCTCGGTGCGCAGGTGCGCCCTGATTTCGGGGCTCCCGCCGCCTTAGTTACCGGGACCGCCCCCGCCGGCGGCCTTTGGGGGTGCGGGACTCCTGCGCCTCGGCTCGCCGAGACCCCGTGTTTCCCGTGGTGTGCCCCCCCTCTCCCCCCCCCCGGCTGCCCGTGGCGCCTTGCTAATGAGATACAGGTTCGTGGCCCCTTATCCCGCCTGGAAATCGCAGCAGCCAGACTAGGAGTAAATTGGTTCCGTGTGTGGTGTCCAGGGACCCACGTGTGGACAGAGGGCGTTTAGGAGATTAATCAAGGACCGGGCAGGGCTGCGCAGAGGGCCTAGGAGGGCCCACCAGCCCCTCACAGCCGGCCAGGTCTGTGCCCGGCCACTCATGAAGGGGCAAGCGAACCTGTGAGAGAAAAGGATCAGAAGTGGCACATTCAGCCCACGCAGGCCTGAAAAGGCTCCAGAGATACAGACCGAGGTCAGGCTCAAAGTCGGGGGCTAAATGTCAGTAGCTCTCCAGGCCCCGCCATGGGATTGTCAGTTCCTTCCCGTCTCCACCCACGGAAAACGTACCAACCTTACCAGACCTCTTCCGCTGCATGGATTGAAGATCTATATTAACGTGAAGCATGATTACTAGAGGAACAGTTATAAATGCTGTCACTGTATAAGCTAGCTCTACTTTCTTAGGTTTTTTTAGTTGTCGTCATAGTTTATTGGCCTCTGCATCTATTGTGATTTGATTAAAAGGGGTATCATCTCAGTAACCTACTGGAGGTAGGATGAGAAAAATACCCACATCTGTAAAGTGCTATACAAGTCTGCCCCATCCGCAAAAGACCTTTGAGCCTTTTATGTCATTGGAATACATGGATCTTGGCTCGACATAGTATTTCCCAAACTCCATTCTGTATGCATCTCAATTCAGACTTTTTTTTTTTTTTGAAAGAGAGGGAGGGGGAAGGGAGGGGTAAAAACATCAACTTGTTGTTCCACTCTTTTTTACATTCACTGGTTCTTGTATGTGCCCTGACCGGGGATTGAACCCACAATCTTGGTGTATCTGGACGATGTTCTAAACAGCTGACCTACCCAGCCAGGGCCAGTCAATTCTTGATTCAAAACTTTTTCACACGGGGATAAAAAATTGGAAGAATTTTAAACTTTCCAGACATCCACCCCTGACAACTAGACACAGCTAAGGGTTTGGGGGCTGCATGGGTGACTTTACTAGGGATTAATCCCTGTTTCTGTACACACGTGGCAGAAGCAGCTTCTCCATATCACACCTGCACAAGGAAAATGTACATTTTCCTGGGGCTTTCTGGGGGTTAACAGGAACTGTTCCCTTAGAGGAGGAAACCCTTTTTCTTTTGAAAATAGGGAAGGAAGGAAATGGGATCGTGTAATTGACTGACTTACTCTCCAGGAAGGCGGGCCCGGAGGCCAGGTCGCAGGTCACAGTGAGACAGACAGTCCCCAAGCTTCCCGTCCTAGCCCAGGGGGAACTGCAGTTTGGCTCCTCAGGAAGGAGAGGGTGTGGTGATGCTTAAACCAGGTCCCTGGGCGTGCCTGGGCTTTCCCACCCAGTGGATCAGCCCTTTAACAGCAAGAAACGCCCTGTTCCATTTCTTCTCAAAAGTCTTGCCTGATCCTTAAACACATCCTGTTCCATGGACTCAAAAGGCCCGGATTTTACTCAGAGCTAGCTTCTGTATTTCACACGATATATGTCCCTCTTGTTGCCCTTTATAAAAAATTAAACATGCCACACACACCTCCACAGCCTTAAATATATAAATATTACCTCTTCCTTCCCAGCTTTCCCGATGCCCCCTCCCCCACCCCCCAATCCTTTTGGTAAGAAAGTCTTCCTTTCCCGAAGCCTTGGCAGCAGAGGGACAGGTGGAAGCAGAAGGGGGTACCCTTGTCTCTGCTCTGTTCTTTGAGCTTCAGGAGACCTGGCCACCTTGGAGAGGTCAGCTGGGCCTGTGAGCTCGATTCAGTAACCTAGTTAGGGTCCCGCTTAAACGTCCCCGGTCCCTGGGAGTGTGGAAGACTGCGCATCACATTTTCTTCTCAGCAGAGGCCTTTCTGTTGCCAAAGCAGAGGGAGTGGCACTCCAGGGTTTTTGGAACTTTCTGCTTGAAAGGAGCGTAAAATCTCTGCAACTTGAACCTCAGGCAACGATGACTCAGATAATAGTATTTACCTAAGAATCTGTGTGTAGTTCTAGAAATCTACCTTGTAGGTTGTCAGCTTTCTGCCTACTTGGTCTGAAGCCAGAAGAGAAGGGAACCACAAAGAGGGAAAACTCCAAGTGCTCTTTTGTCAAGATACAAGTATTGGGTGTCCTGTGGGGCAGGTTAGAGCAGCAGTGCTTCAGAGAAGATTTTATATCTATTCACTTCAAAGAAGCCATGTGTCAACTTTAATTTTACATATAAATAGAGGATGCAAGCCTATTTATTTTAGATTACATAATCTGTTGTTTATTGCAGTCAGGCACTGGTTTGGATTCCCGGCCTAAGGGGATACACACTATTGGAGCTGAATGTCAGGGCCTCTGTGCTCAGGAAAAAAAGTATAGAATAGGCTAAGAAAAAAGAAGGTTATTTCAGTAAGCTACTTGGTTTGAGAAGCATAGATTTTATTAGCTGGAAAGGAGTCAGGGCAGCTCTATCGTTAATAAAAGAGGCAACACCCTTAAATTAGTGTTTCACAATATTTGTCATCTTGGATGGATGTCATGTCTTTGAACTAGGCTTTAAACATTGGCTTTTCTGGAGGGAAGGAGATTAAAAAGTATTCTTCAATAGAAAGTTTTAAAAGTAATCACCTTCCTAAGATTCATTAAAAAAAAACCTTTTCAGTCTCTGATTTGTGACCTGCTCTGTGGTACAGGCTGTGGGTGGCGCACCTTCGTTCAGCTGTGACCGGCTCTTCCTCACTGCAGGTGGGGCGTTCTCTTCTCCCACCCGCGGGACTTCACCCCCGTGTGCACCACGGAGCTGGGCAGAGCTGCGAAGCTGGCGCCAGAATTCGCCAAGAGGAACGTTAAGCTGATCGCCCTTTCAATAGACAGCGTTGAAGACCATTTGGCCTGGAGCAAGGTGTGGCATCCATGGGCTCTTGCTTTTGGTTATACATCGAGTTGGAAGTTAGAGAGGAGCTTGGTCTTTTTTTTTTTTTCCCAAAGAACTTTTTTTTTTAAGATTTTATTTCATCATTTTTAGAAAGAAGGGAAGGGAGAGAGGGAGAGAGGCATCCATGTATGATTGCTTTTCACCTGCCTCCAGCCACAGACCTGACTGGAGACCTGGTTTGCAACCTGGTTATGTGCCCTGGCTGGGAATCGAACCTGCGACCTTTGGGTTCGCAGGCCGGCGCCTTATCTGCTATGCTACCAGCCAGGGCCTAGGAGCTTGGTCTTGTAAACCTCAGGCTCAGACATCACTGATCATTGAAAACCTGCCTTGGGGTTGGCACAGTGACCTTCACCTTGCTGCATCCCAGGGCCACTGTCAGCCTGCGGCACCAGCCTGGCCAGTTGCCGTCGTACCAGGCCCTCCCGCCTTTGCTTGCAGGACACCCCGTCTCTGGCTGGTCCTTCTCAGTCTCAGACTGAGCGTCGTCATCTCCCAGCTCCGACGTTACGCTGGAGCTGCCCTGGGTCGTTGCTCCGACCTGTTCTCTCATTGACAGGCTCTCTCTGGGGGTGAGCGCACTCGCATCTGTATGCTGATTCCCCGTTTTCTGTGCCTGGGCAGACTCTCCTGGCGTCCAGGTTGGTCCAGGCCTTTCCTTCCTGCTCAGCATCGCCTCGGGTCCCATCCCCTCAGACCTACCACGTCTGGGACCGAGACTGTTCTTTACCCCAGGGGCCTGCTCAGTGCAGCGGACAGTCACTGCGTTCTTGTGGTTGCCTGGGCCCCAAATCCAGCAGTCCCCTTTCATGCCTCCAGTTTGTCCACATGCTGTGTCTGGTGCATCAGCAGCCTTGTCTGCTGTTTTGACAGCAGCCTTGTCAAAACGTCCAGAACCCTTTTTCAGAAGTCTTGTTCCCTAGGCATCTTTGTGACCTCCTGTTGTCTCTTCTCCCATCTTGACCCTGATGGCCTCTTTGAGGCCGCCCTTGGCTTCCTGACCTAAAATGTAACTCCCTTCCATACTCCCTACCCCTCTGGGTTTTCTCCTGGCCCTTGTCACCCCCTGAAGTACTTTGCACCTGGCTCATTTCACCTCCCTCCAGGCTGGAGGCCCGGCAGGGTGGACTGGGCATCCCAGTGCCCAGCACCTCCTGGCAGTCAGGCTAGACTCAGTCAACGAACCAGCTGAAGGTGTTGTCCGCTTTCAGCAGGCAGGCTCACTTGGACAGGAAATATGGGGGTCTAACCTTACCCTGAGACTCTCTGCTACCATGAGCTAACGATAGGTAACTTTTGAGGGATGTTCGCTGTGTGCTAGGCCACCTGTCAAGCGTTTCACACACATCTGACGCATAGGTGGCGCACTGGCCTGTGAGTTGGCCCTGGGCTGTAGCCCTTGACCATTTCACACCGGTCACTCCCGAATGTCCAAGGTTAGAAGCACCTCTCCTTTACGTGGAGAAGAGAAGAGGAAGAGCATTTCACTCAGAGTTGGCAGGACTTGCTCAAGATTGCCCTGCTCGAAAATGATGACTTCGCACCTTGAACTTCTACACTTTTTTTGATACTTGCTGACAGAGAGTAGGAGTTGGCCTGATTTAGGATAGAATAGAGGCACAGCATATGGTTCTTTGATTTTCACGGGTGTGACATAACAGCTGTCTTGCAAGTGGTGGGGCGGAGAAATGCTGTGTAGCAGTAATTTAAAAACTGCTGGTCCTCAAGGAGGAGTTCGCGGCCCATTATGTCCGACGTCCTCAGGAATGGGAGCACATCCGGGCTCAATTCATGGCTGCTGAGCTTCTCCCTTAGAACTTTCAAAACTGCAATGGCACCAACTAGAAAATGGCCCCAGGATCACTGCAGCGCCCAGACTCCAGCATACGGTTTTGTGGGAACCCTCCTGTGCCTCTGGAACTGAATGGATTGTTCCACCAAATTGATTATGGGGACTTCAGAGGCAGCAGGAGGGAAGTGAAGGTAGTGAATTGAAGGAGCACGTTAAAATCCGTTGTCCATTTCAAAGTTCATGAATGGCGCTTTTATCTTCAGCATCTGTGGAGAATCCACAGTTGGTACCTGCTGTTGATGGAATCGTCACTTTGGAGGCAGGACTGTCTTCCTCACCTGTATCTACCCACATGTATCTGCCATGATACTGAGCCCACCTTACACTGTTATCTGTGCTCTGTCGAACCAAATAAGGAAGCTAGATTTTTTTCCCAAAAAATAACTTCCAGGGTTAGGGAAAGTAGAAGGGAGTGAAGTTTTGCTAGAGGAGGAGGGGAAGAGAGGAAGCGGGTACATTGTTGTCCTTCAGTTCAGACGTGAAAGGCTTTATTTCCTATGTGGGTTTCACCCCAGCGTCAGTTTTCCTCTGCTTTTCCCCCATAAGAAATTTACCTTTGGTCCTTGAGGTAGATTCAGTTCTCCACTCTTCCATTTCTCTTATGTTCTGTGATTTTCTTTTTTCATTTCTTAATACCTGTCCTATAATAATAGCTAAATGTCTGAGCCGGAGTGCGTTTGACACAGGACCGGGTCTATAGAATCATCTTTGGATGTGGCGTTGTTTCTAGAAATGGTGGACTTAGAGGGCCCATTTTTCTCATGATTTTTACAATAATGGGGAACCTTGGATTGGGATCTGATGCTACACTATTCAGCTTTATTTTTTTTTCTGAATCTTTTTTTTTTTTTCTTTTTTTACGATTTTATTATTATTTCCAGAGAGAGGGAAAGGGAGAGAGGCAGGGAGGGAGAGAGACATCAATGTATGGTTGCCTTTCACCTGCCTCCAGCTACGGACCTGACTGGAGACCTGGCTGGAGACCTGGTTATGTGCCCTGGCTGGGAATCAAACCAGCGACCTTTGGGTTCGCAGGCTGGCACCTGTCCACTGTGCCACCAGCCAGGGACTATTCAACTTTTAAAGAGGTTATTGCTGCTTTCTCCAAGCATGAAAGCAAGCTGTATTTTAAGAGATGTGGGCATGGGAAGGGTCTATGCTTAGAACCTAAGTACGATACCTTTCTGCTATTCCTATCCATGAATAATTGGGGTGGGAGTTTTCATTCATTCATTTCCTTATTCAAATTGCTTAGAGAAGTTTATGATCAATGGTCCTCTTCCCTATCTTGCAATATGATGGCTGTTCCCAGATTGAATTCAGAGGAGGGAGCCTGGTTTAGATTTCTCTTCCCTCTGTCACCTGCATTTTAGGACATCAATGCTTACAACTGTGAGGAGCCCACCGAAAAGTTACCTTTCCCCATCATCGACGACAGGAACCGGGACCTCGCCATCCTGTTGGGCATGCTGGACCCGGCCGAGAAGGACGAGAAGGGCATGCCTGTGACGGCACGTGTGGTGAGTGGCCCAGTCCTGTCTGTCGCCCTCACAGCTGGCCAGGCTGCACCTCTGAGGAAATGCTCGGACCAGCTAGAGGAGACGGGAGAATGTGCATTAATATCCGTCTCCTTCCTCTAGGAAATAACCCTTGTGGCCGTCTCAGTGATACCTGCGATGCTCAGGCAAAATTGTCAGCTAATTGTCTTACTGGCTAACGCATAGCTTTGGAAACCTACATGAGTAACGAGGACAAGGAGTCGTCTAGAGTGGGGTCATCTCTCCTGTCCCTCTCCTGTCAGCCCTCCCTGTCATTAAAGGACTCATGTCCTTCATAGGGCAGCTCTAGGTTTGCGTTGCTGTTCCTTCTGCCCTTGCCCACCAGAGAGCAAACTTGTCCTCACCTGCAAAATGTACAGCTAGGAGAGGACCAGCATCCACTCCCGTCAGTCTTATTTTTATAGTCGTCATCCCTACCTGCCACAGTGCCTTCCTGAGGCCTTGCCTGGCTGCAGTGTGCAGGCCCGTTTTTCTCACCAGGACGGCCCAAACCAACGAGAATTCCCTTCTAAGTGCAGGAGAGTAATGTGAGCACTGATGCGCGCCTACAACTAATAGTACAGGTGGCAGCTATATGAAGTCTTTTTAAATAAAAATAACATGGAGAGAAAGGGATCGAGATCCAGCCCCGCCAGATCAAGTTTGGTGTGTCATTGCAGATGTGTGAGAACTTCGCGTTTTGTTTTTACGTCCCTAAATGTTTCATGGTAGACAAGCATCTGAGGGGCTTTTCTGTTGGACACTCAAGGGGTTCGGCCTGTTCTTCGTCTGTGTGCTTCACAGGTGTTCATCTTCGGCCCCGACAAGAAACTGAAGCTGTCTATCCTCTACCCTGCGACCACGGGCAGGAACTTCGACGAGATTCTCCGTGTCGTCATCTCGCTACAGCTGACGGCCGAGAAGAGGGTGGCTACCCCGGTTGACTGGAAGGTAAAGCCGGTGTCCAAGCGGCCACCCTCGGGCCTCCCCGGGGACTCTGTTCCCAGCACATCGGGCCTGGGGGTGTCTCCTCGGGGCTGAGTGCGGGGTCTGCCCAGAGGCCATGGTCGAGGCCTTCACACTTGCATACAGAACACAGCCTTCCTAGGTTGCCTTCTAGCTTTCAGCGATTTGGATAAATGAATTGGTCAGAAGGGTGTCCTTCCCTAATAAAGGGGTTTTTCTGGAACCTTTAAACCTTGCCGTGATGGCAAGCTATTTACAACAAAACTTAGACTGGGCACTCGAGTCCTGGCTGTGAGACTCAGTGTCCCGTCCTGAAGCATTTCCCTCTCAGGCTGCATGAGGCCCATGCAGAATTCTCTGGCACTTCTTAAGCTTTTAGGCTCTGGGGTCTTTGCAACAGGTGAGGCATGGATCAGATTACAGGAGTATCTTAATGTCGCCACATTTTTTAAATAAGCTAACTATACCAGGTTCGGTTCACTTTTTTTCTGACGAGCAAATCAGTTAAAGTGCTGCATCCATTCACGGAACATACATTGATTCAGCACAGTCAAGGGAACAGTCAAGTTCCAGACCTCATGGACCCCTGTTCCTGTGGGTAGAGCCAGACAGTAAAGTGGTTGAAGGTACATTGGGTGGCGGAAGTGCCACCGAATAATCGGGGCAGGTGAGGGCTGGTAGCGCGGGGCAGGAAGGTCACAGCTATCGCCGGAGGCCCCGTGCAGGAAGCGTCACCCGAGAGTGAACTTGGTGAGTTTGAGGCGCAGGGAGGCTGGCGAGCCCGGGGTTCTGAGCTCCGTTCTTGCCTGTAGTCCTGAACGCTCAGTTTCACCGTTTTCTGTGTCGTCCGCCAGGTCGGAGACAGTGTGATGGTCCTTCCCACCATCCCTGAAGAGGAAGCCAAGAAACTCTTCCCTAAAGGAGTCTTCACCAAAGAGCTCCCGTCCGGCAAGAAATACCTGCGCTACACGCCGCAGCCGTAGGTCGGTCCCCTGGGGCTGGTGTCCGGCGGCGCAGCCAGCCGGAGGGTTCCCTGTGCAGCTGTGTCTGCGGCACTTGCGTCCCAACATCCTGCCCTGGTCACAGCCGTGGGCTTCAGGTTGCTATACTCTACCGGCTATTAAATGACAATGGCACTAAAAACTCGGTGGGATTCTTTGCTTCGTGCCTTTCCCAGCATTCTGTCCTGCTGGGCTGCCTCGGTGCTCCCTCCTGGCTCTTTGCCTCCAGTCTGTACGTGCAGCCAGCTCTCCACAGGGTTTGCGAGTGATGAGGTGGGGTGACCATCTGTGGTTTTAGCTGTTGTGACAGGATCCCCTGAGGTTCAGTTTCCTCTGTTGCCCTCTGGAAGGTAGAGTAACCAGATATTCTTCAATGTTAGGTGGTTTGATCACAGCTAAGGGGAAAAAAGTTTCCAGTTCTGTACTTTGCCAGTAGATAACTGAAGTGGGGTCAGCAAGGGGTGGGATCTTGAAATATTTTGCTAAGAAATTTCTCTGTAAATTTCTACCGGAAAAGTGAGGCTACAGAAGAGGCTCCACTTACCTGCGAAGGTGTCACAGGTGTGTGAGCAGTGTGACAGTGACATGTGCCTTTCATAGCAGGTACTTCCGGGGTCGGGCACTCTGCCACGGTGGACACAGCAAGGGCTCACCTTGGGAAGGGAGGAGATGGCTGGAAACGTTTCTTTGTAGAACCATTCTTTGCTGGGGGTGGGGTGGTACGTCCTGAATTTTGCTTTTTGGGGATTTAGCAAATCCTTTGTTAAAACTGGATCCGAGAAGTTCCTTGTCAAGTTTTGAAATACTCGGTTAGCCTCGTGTCCCGGTCCTGAGGGCGGTTTCTGCACTGGGCTCGGCCTTGATGCTTCTCTGAAGTCAAGAGACAAAACTGATAATGAACAGGGAGGCACAGCTGACCCTGTGGGACTTCACCACAGGGTGCACCTCCCTCTTCCGCGGTGCTTGCGTGGGTCCTGTGGTCCCTTGAGCTGTGGCCCTGTTGGGAGGGGGCATCTGAGCCTGAGAGTGGATCTTGAGCATAATGGCCCAATCAGGCTTTTTACTCTAAACTCATGGTCTCTCGGGCTCCTGCTGCCCAAGTCCTGGGCATAGAAAGAGGGGCCCCACCCCTGGTGCCGTCTTTTGTGTGTAGCCCTTTATTTTACTCAAAAAAGAGAAATTTAAATCATGATCCCTGGTGCCATGTGTTGGAGAAGTCATGAGGCCTTTAGCTTCTTGGGAAGCTGGTTGACACTAAAAGCTGGCCACGTTTGGAGCTTGTCATGGTGACAATTTGAAGTCTGAATCTCCAGCATTCATGATTCATACTCGAGTGTTTAGTGATGGGACATTGGCCGTTGCATTTGTAAAATCAAAATAGAATTCATCACGTTGGTGCCGCAGTAATGATCGTCCTTCCCGTTGCTCAGGCACTAACCCGTGGTGTGCGTTTGGCTATACCTACTCCACCCACGTAAAGGTCAGCATGAAGATGCTTAAAGACTTAGGGGTTTGTGTGCCTTCAGATTGACCCCTGGTGAACCACGGAGCAGCCATGAGGCTTTGTGAATGAATTCTTTTCCAATTACAGAACCCTATAAAGTGAGTATGCACTTCTGGGTGGAAGTGATCCTCAATATTATAGCTAGCACACTTGGGCTGTGGAGAGTCCCAGAGATCCCCTGTCGGGAAGCGTTTAATTCAGCTTTCACAAAAATAAACTGCCTACGCAGCCCGATTTATCAGGGAACGAACATGTGACGGTGGTGGAGTGAGGGACCTGAAGGAACTTGGGAGATGGTCCGCAGGCTTTCCTGAGCAGCGGCACGTGCTCTGGCTAGACAGTCTCGTGGTAGCAAAGTGATCAGCTTGTAGCCCCCGCGGGACTAACCCCGCACCGGCATGTCTCCAGGCTAAGGGCAGGGATTTGCTTTGAGAAGCTCGGCAAAGGATTAAGGAGCCAGAACAGCATGTCTGAAGGACCAAGTCAGGGTGCCGCTTGGGGCACCATCAGAAGGAACTAGACCCTGGCTGGTAGCACAGTGGATGGGGCGCCGGCCTGTGAACCCAAAGGTCAAAGGTTCGATTCCCCAGCCAGGGCACATAACTGGGTTGCAAACCAGGGCTCTAGTCGGGTCCACAGCTGGAGGCAGGTGAAAAGCAACCATATATTGATGTCTCTCTCCCTCTCTACCTCTCTCCCTGCCCCTCTCTCTGAAAATAATGAAATAAAATCTTTAAACCAAAAAAAAGCTCTAAAAACTTTAAGAAAAAGAAGAAGAAGGAAGTAGAGCTGATTCTGGCTACAGCAGTGCCGTAACCGGCTGGAAGGTCGTTTCTGCCTTCTTGTCGGGGGTTGGTCCAGAAACGGGTGATTCGTGTTTGGGGAGGACACAGAGGGTCATGGGAGCTTCTAGCAAAACCCTTTCTCGCTCTTGAAAGTAATTGGGAGCCATTCTGTTTTATCTTGTGTTGAACGTGAAGTGCAGGGAACCGGCAGGGGAGACTGAAGGTCAGCCACAGGGTGGGGAGGAAAAGATCTGGTGAACGTCACCGAATACAGACTGCAAACCGTCCTACTTCTTGACTCAAGTTACATAAAACATTTCTGTGGTGTTTAAGCCTTTCTCAGTTGGGTTTTCTGCTGCTTTATTCCCTGTACTACAGATCTCAAGCCTCAAAATGCATTAAATCACATGAGGAACATGTTAAAATGCAGAGTCCAGGGCCCACCCCAGAGACTGATTTTTTTGGTGGCCAGAATTCTCTTCATTTGTAGCATCCTAGTGACTGTGATACCGAGTACTGCAGGCACTGTACCCAGCATCCATTTCCCCTCCTTTACAAAAACACCCAGGTTGTATTAAGGTTGACAAGGTGAGGTGCCCAGTAAAATTCATCCTAAGATGACAGATGGAGCCCTGGCCCGTGTGGCTCAGTGGCCTGAGTGCCAGCCTGCGAACCAAAAGGTCACAGGTTCAATTCCGGTCACGGCACAGGCCTGGGCTGGGGGCGTGTGAGAGGCAACCAGTCAGCGTACCTCTCGCACATGGCTGTCTCTCCATCCCTCTCCCTCCCGTTCCCTCTCTCTAAAAAATAAAGTCTTCGAGAGATGGGTGTGGGCCTGCGGCAGTGCTGCCTGGGTGGGGCCCCTGCCTGCCTAAAAGACAGGGCTTCAAAGAGAGGGCAGCTTGTCTCAGCCAAGCAGGTGGGCCCGCGACCATCAGAGGCTGCGGCACCCAGAGCCTGTGATGGAGCCTCAGGCCAAGGCACCGGCCCTGCTCTGCCTGTTTCTGGACATCCAGTTACAGGAAAATGAAGCCACCTGGGGTTTCTGGAATGCAAGCCACACCCAGTTACTGACACACAGCCTCCCACAGCTGCCCCGAATCGCTTCCCAATGCGGTAAGTACCCAGAAGGTTCTTCCTCAATAGTTAGGTTTGGCGTTTTCTCTCCTGTTTCCTTATATTATGGTTTTCCCAAGAGGAGTCTTGTATTCTTTTCCAAACTTTGTTGAAATGAAAAGGAACAATAATGGACTGTAATAAATGGACTATAAAATGCAACTTTATTTGACTTTAAAATTAAAATGAAAATAGTATGAAATGTACTATGTAATGTAAGATTAACTTCTCAACTTTGCTTTCAGTAACTAAGATTATGGAACATAGTCCATTTTTTTCACTAATTACCAAATTGGAGAGAGGGGAGAATAATTGGAAAATATTAGGGGGAACAGTAATTACAGCAATATCACAAATCAAAAATGCTAGAGTCTGTGCTATCGATGGCAACGTATTGCACGCCGCCCTCAGTAACTCGCGTTTGCTACCACTTGCTGTTGGCTGAATGCGGGTCCACGTGGAGCGGTCTCATCCTGAAGAATTTTTGATCAGCTCAGGTATAATGTAACTCCTTAAAACTTGGACTTTTCTAGCAGCCCATCGGTTGCTTGTA
Organism: Noctilio leporinus; assembly: GCA_004026585.1. Lineage (NCBI taxonomy): Eukaryota > Metazoa > Chordata > Mammalia > Chiroptera > Noctilionidae > Noctilio > Noctilio leporinus. The sequence goes on along the minus strand of PVIW01001811.1, from coordinate 15,012 downwards.
AAATAAATGGAGAGTCAGTGGTCTCAGCAACTTCTAAGTAAACTTCTCGTCAGGTAACCTTCAGCACCTGAGCCCGAGTGTTGGCTTGGTTTAACCTGACCGTACGTACCACGTTATTGTAGTTAGTATCCTTTTCTATAATAGGATCCCGTTTCCTTTTCTATAATAGGATCCCGTTTCCAACTATAAAAGAAAGTCAAAGGTCAAATGTTAGACTAAGTGCATTTGAGAAGAAACTAAGTACAACCAGAAAACTTAAGAAAAGTTTCCATTTTATTATCTGGAACATTCCCTCTGAAAGATCTTACTGCCCTGACTGATGTGGCTCAGTAGATTGAGTGCCAGCCTGCGAACCAAATGGTCGCTGGTTCGATTCCCAGTGAGGGAATAGAAAAATAAAATCTTTTAATCTTACATTTTAAGGACTTTTGAGTGATAAGTTGTCAGTAAATAAATGTGCATCTCTAGACTACCACCCAGTGCCAACTTAGCTACTACGTTAATTCAATTAGAGTACTCTGCCTCTTAAGGAAAAGAGAAATGTTAAGAGCACTGAATCCTAGTTAAGTTGCATACTAGTTAAGTTGGTGACTGCGGAGTAACTGGAAACTATTTTCCTAAATTGGAATGAGAACTTTTAAAAATAATGGGGCCCAATTACTTGACTTCCAAGTTGGTTCCCATTTATGAAGAGGGATTTCTATAAAAAAGAGGAGAGGATGATGGAAAAGAACTATGTTCCTTTGTTTAAAGAGACCATTAACCATAAATCTAGTCAATACAACTTCTTTCCCCCAAGAAAGACACCGCCGACCACGGGCACGGCAATGGCAGGGCCAGAATGGGGATGTGGTGGCACATTTATTTGGAGACCCTGTGCAGGGACCCTACTTTTGAAATAAACATCAGGGGAAGGGAGTAAGAGGAAAATATCTATGATTTTAGTTTTTGAGTAATGCAGGTGAGGTTGGTCCTGCGTTTTCTAAATCCATGAGTCACTGCTAATAGTTTCTTTTACCACCATGACATTTTGCTGTTGGACCTCACGGCGTGTGTCAGCTGTGTAGTTTAGTGTTCCCAGTAAGAAAAATCTAGTCCAAGGGTCAAGTCCATTACCTCATCTTTTCTCTTCCAGTTATGTTCCCTGGTGGTCATTTGAAGCCCGGTGTTGACTGATTTTGTTCAGTACATGCATCAAACAGAAAAACCAAGTTAGGAGTTCAAAAGTAGCAGGACATTTTGAAATACCAATTTGCGTTTCCCCTGAAGGTTTGCCCTTTCTCTTTCCATTCAAATGGGCTCTTAACTTTCTTCCTGCAGGTGGGGGTGGGGGGGTGTCATAAACAGGCTCCCAAAGGCAAAGGTCCAGTATGGGACCAGACACCGAAGTGCCCGCAGGCAGGTCCCAGCCATGGTGACAGCCAGGCAGCCCTCTGAGGGGAGGCAGTGGTGTGGACCTGGCGGACTGCACAGTGTCTGCCCCCTGCGGGAGCCGCCAACAGGCTAGTCTACGGACTTGCTGGGAGCAGGAATGGGGACCACGTGTTGGCAGGCTGATTTTTTTCAGGAAAAACTCAACATTTGAATTTTTTTTAATGGGAAATTCCTGGATGTTTACACTTGGCAACTAATTTTAAAATTGCACAAGGGAACATGCATGTGTGTCAAACCCAACTACTGGCTGGCCCTGGTCCATGGGTATCCCATGCCACGTGTGACTTGTCCCACTCTCATCAGGGAATGCAGAGAGGCATGTCTCCTGGGTGTCTGTGGCATCACCTCCGGACAGAGCAAGGTCTCCAGGCCCAGCAGGAGGGGCTGTGCCCCGTTCCTGGCAGGGTCTCTGACCCAGCCTGCAGGGTGTCCCATGGGCGCCGTGGAGCAGCAGCGTGGCAGACCCAGAGGGACCATGAAGGCTGGACACGGTCATCTGTCTCGGTGTAGCCGGTGTAGACAGCGACCCAGCAGCAGAGGAAGCTCCCCAAACCAGATGCGAGCAACCCCAGGTGGGCACGGGAAGCGGGCTCTAAGGCCTGAGTCTTCCTCACGTCTGGGGAGAAGTGAAATCACATGTTGCACGTCTGTCTGTCCTCCCCACGGAGAGGCCTTGGTTCCCTCACCAGCTGCACTGGGCACGGGGCCCAGCACACATATGGGTGCATTTTGTAAGAATTGCATGAAGGAGACAATGAGATAGGAACTCAATAAAATGTCACTCCAGGCACATGACTTGAAATCGCGTACACCCCCCACCCCCCAATCACCTGCACTAAGAACTGCATCCTGTCTAAGCTACCTGGCCACCTGAGTTGTAGCCACTGGGGTGGTGCTAATGAGGGGGGGTCAGTCCAGGGTGACGGTCTCCCTGGGGTAGCTGGGAGAGTAATGGTCACAGGCTCGGAAGGTAGGGGCGCTGAGCATCGAAGAGAAGACGAGAGCAAGGCCTTCCTATCTAGTCTCTGCATGCTGCTCAGTACTGATGGTACAGCTGGACGCTAACCCAGGGGCTGGAATAGCAACCCCAGAGCAAGTCGGCTGAGTGGCAGCATGGACCCTGTTGGAGTCAGGTTCCGTAGTCCCTGGCATTGTCGGGAATGGACCAGCCCCCCGCCCCCCCAAACCTGGGCGCACTGTGCGAGTTTGTCCCTCCCCACGCCCCCGCTGCCCCAGCGCCGCTAGGTGGCTCCATCTGCTAGGACAGACACAGCAACACACAGAAGCTGCCCCCTGACCCTGGCAACAGAGCACCCATTGGGGTGGGCCAAGAACAGGGAGGGATGCTAAACCCAGGTAACACTCAAATCCGTCTTCAACTTGAACGATTTTTACACTTCTGCAAATTCCTTCCCTACGGTCTTCCTACCGCTAAAGGGCTGCCCTTACCCATGACCTTGGAGTTGCTGGTCTTGGCTGGCTCAGACACCTGGATGATCAGAAGCTTGCTTAAATCGGAAGTTCCCTGAACCTACAGGAGAAAAGACCCAACAAGTGAGAAGTGCGTCCTTTGACTGCCAAGCTGGCTTCCTAACCTCCCCAAAGAAGCCAAAGAGTTTTGTTTTCCATTAAAAAACAAAAAAAACAAAAAAAACTTACATTGCCTTCATCCCCCAAATTGTTGAGAGGTACAAAACAAGGGTGTTATGAACGGGACAAGTACACTCTTTAGGAGGTTTACTACCTTTTCCAGGACATAAACTTGCATTAAATGAATCACCTTTCCCAGCCTGAAAGAGTAGAAAGTGCCCCTCCCAAAGTGGGTGGAGGGGAGGGGACCCCACTACCAGGCTGGAGCACATCAACTCGCTCTTTGGCTTCTGGGTCCTCCCCTCTCCTGTGTCCCCCTCCCAATCCCTGGTGGCCCATCGGCAGGTGACCTACTAGGGACCCTGCTTCTGCCCCTCCTCCCATGCCCGCTGCCTGCTGTTCACACTGCCCCTTCCTTGAGCTGGGGCCCAGGGCCCACTGTCAAGTTGCCCCCACAGCCTCTAGTGTGGCAACCAAGTGACAGTGCCTGACCTTGGCCCCCTTACTGACAATCAGTAGAGACTTGTCTAGAGCCACGCGGGCACACGGGGTCCTTGCCTTGGTGTGAACCAGGAAAGACACCCCCTATGCCCCTTCCTCTGGGGAGGCACCGCCCCACGCCAGGGGCGAGCGGGGAGCAGGCAGACCGACCCCCCTTGCCCCGTCACACCCTGGTGCTGAGCACTGAGGCCCTGCTGCCTCCCGGCCACTGCGTGCAGCGAGCGAGAGCTGGGGTCCTTCCAGGTTCCCTTTGTGCTTCAGGCGGCCAGCTGAGGCCCGTGGGACGCTGGTGCCACTGTGGAAGCGCCGCTCCTCACCTGCTCGCAGGCTCTCGGGAGGATGCACGGGGCGAAGTAGGGAGCCTCGGTCTTGGTGTCGATCACGCTGCCGTACACAACGATCACGCACTTCATGGTGGCGTAGTCAACAGTCATTTCGTTGCAGCTGGACAGCGTCTCCACGTACGCCACGCTGAGCGCCACGCACTTCTGAAACGTTAGGTCCTGCGACAAAATTACAGTTTTCCTGTGAGTCTTACACAGTGACCCCTGGTACCAGCAGAAAGAAAAATTCATGGTTTGCCTGAGTTCTCTGAAGGTGTCCAAAGGCGTACGGCCCCGGGACCAAGAGACAGAGTCGACCAAGACTTCCACGTGGCCCCCGACGGGACTCTGAACTCAGCTGCACTGTCCCTGCTGCACGGTCCTCGCTGGCGTGGGGGCCTGAGTGACCCCACAGCCCTAGCAGAGTGGTCAGCTGGGCCTCCTGGATGTCTCTTCGCGTAAGAACCAGAGTCTTAAAGACACTGGGTTTCACCCAGATTGTCCCGCAGGGCAAGATAACAAACCAGCCAAAAAGCCTGAACACACACAGCAGGGCATCAAGTCTGAGGCGCACGTCAAGGCTTAGGACCGAAAACCTCAGGGTTGGGAGGGGGCTGGTGGGGTGAACTGTGCCCCCTGCAATTCCTCTGTTGAAGTTCTGAACCCCCAGACCCTCAGAACGTGGCCCGTGTGAAGGCAGGGTTGCTGCGGATGTCACCGTTGAAGTTAGGATGAGGTCCTACCCCTCACCCAACGTGAGCTGTGTCTTTGTAAGAAAGGGAAATGCAGACACAGACAGGCACCAAGGAAGACCTCTGTGGGAGAGGAAGGGACATATTCGCAGGCTGAGGGAGGCCTGGGCAGGTCTCCCCACAGCCCTCGGAAGGAAGCAACCCTGCCAGCACCTTGACTTCACGTTTTCAGCCCCAGAAACTGGGAGACAACCCATGTCGTGGGTCAGCCACTCGGCACGTAGCACTTTGTAACGGCCGCCCCGGCAAACTAACACAGGAGCTCAGATCAGCTTAATTAAAACTGTTCATTAATTCTGGCATCTCTGTTTAGAAGATCCGACACCACCTTCCTTTCTGCTTTTGTCACAAAATTGCATTTTGTAAAACAAAAGCGCAGTCAGCATAAGTTCGTGTGTGTTTCAACCCGCCACTTACCTCATCGCTGAGAGCCGATTCGAAATACTGCAGGGCGGTGCCGAGGGCCAGCTTGAGCCACATCTTGTACTCCAGGGACGGCCAGAAGACGTCGAAGCCTTCGTACAGATCCTCCAGGGAGATGAAGCAGGCCTGGGGCAGCGGGAAACCACATGCCTGTGGGTCTGGCCTTCCTCACAGGCCGGCAAAGTCCACGCTCGCCAATAGCCACGCTAAGGGCATGGCCCGCAAGCCCAGGACTCAGGAACTAACTCATTTTTATTTTTTATTTTTATTGCCACAGTAGGTGAAATGGGCTCATGCATTATCTTTGTTTCCAGAGGCGATCTGCTTCCCTGAAGGAGCATGAGGCGTCCAGAGCTTACGCTCCATGAACTTCAGCAAGTCCAGGTCAGCCCGTGACTCAATTCATGCCTTCTACCCTCCTCCAGAAGTGGGGTGGTGTGACACTGACAGGCGCCCCCTCCCCGGGCCACACACCCCAGGGACTCTGGTCCTGCTCTGTTGCATCTGAGGGTCCCAAAAGCTGAGAATTCTTTGCGAGCAGCAACTTGGGCTCGTTCTACGTGAATCTCCCACAGCTGGTGGAATATCAGGCTGCTTACTTGTTGACTAGATCGGGTCCTAGGTAGCAAGTGAAAAATGTGAGAAATGTTGTTTAAAGGCACAGTTCTCGTAAAGGTGGCCATTTCCTGAGCCCTGAACACGCCAGGCACGCCACACGGTGGCTTTCCTGATCCTCATAACATCAGAAGTTAGATGGTCTCTTTGGATGACCAAGGAAGGAAAGACTCAAAGGACTTAGTCACCTCGCTCCAGACCCCGCCACCAGGACGTCAGCCACTCCGTCCCACCTCCACAGCGCTGCCCGGTGCCTAATATACACCAGAACCCAAGGGAGAACGCGCGCTGCCATTCCTCGTTTCCTCGAGGACGAGTGGAGAAGAGGCCGCAACGTGGACAGAGCCGGGGCCCTACCTGTAAAATGGTCTCGCAGGTGGCGGTGTATTCAATCTCGCGCTTCAGCAGACAGCTCAGCTCCCCGATGACGTCCCCGCAGGTGCAGTACTCCGTGAACCTGGTTTGGGACTCTCTGTTGGACCTCAGGCCACTGTCGATTCCAAAGGTAGGGGGTGAGCTGTGCAGCTGCAAAGGGAAATCCAGAGTTAGGAGCCCCTGGGCAGACCACTTCCAGCAATGTTTATACCACGGAAGGGAAGGTGCGCGAGGGGTCCTGTCAGGGGGAAGTTAGGCTTTGCAAAAATCTCGGCTCCCTCCCCACGACTCTCTGGCTCCAGTCCTCAGCTCTGCACCTTTCTGCTTCTGAGTCTTCGGGACACCAAAGTACTAGCTGCTGTCCACAACCAACAGAACTCCCTCCCTGAGACTATTAGACGTTCTTGCCGTGGTGGGCTAGTGGCTCAGGTGGGGAAAAAAAAAACAAAAAACCTTTGATTGCACGAATATCTGAATCAGACATCATGAATTAATAAACCTCCAAGCCAAGCCCCAATCTCAAGTAAAAACTCTGTTCCTCTTTAAGATAAGAATAGTTACAAAAAGGAAAAGGGTTTTCGGATGGGCAAAGAGAGCTCTATTCCCTCAGAAAAAGAACTGGTAGGCATGGGGTGTGGGTATCAGACTTCAGGTGGAAGCTGCAGGAATCAACCAGGACGATGACAGAATTTTCCAGGAAGTTTAGCTTCAAAGAGAAAGGCTCTTGCCCAAGACACAGGAAACAGGGAAATGAGGGTCCCTGAAGAAGGTCACTGGAGAAAGGGCACCCGCTCCTCAGAGGTTCTCAGCATAGCCACACTTCCACAGGACTTGGGACATTTTTAATTTAATCTCAAATGCAAATCAGAGGCCCGCTGAGCAGGGAAATGCCTGCTTTTCAGCAAACTCGAAAACCAAGGAGAGGAGACAGCAGCTGTGGTAGGTGGCTTCTTCCTAGAAGCCTATCTTGTTACTCCACTGCACCTGAACCTGGGGAGTGCTGGGGACGATTCTGCAGGTGGCATGAGGTTTTCCAATCACCCGGGTCTTAAAGAGATGACGCCGGGTTACCATGGTGAGCCCCCCATAACCACGTAGAGAAGCGGAGTTTCTCAGAGAGGTGTGCACCTGTGTAAGGACCAATGAGGCGCTCCAGGAGCGCCAGGTGGGTCCCCAGGGACAGCAGCCAAGAAGCAGGGACACCTCCTACCACTGTTGAGAGCTGGAGTCTCCCAACAGCTTCGGCGAGGCTGGAAATGAAGTCCGCAGCCTGATTCCGGCCTCGTGGGGCTTGACATAAACATCGGAAAACCCAGCCAAGCCCCGGGCTGCTGAGCTGCTGTGAGGCGGAAACTAGGCTGCTAATTTGAGATCTGATATGGCAGGTACAGAACACAAATGTATCCTCTTCACCTCACTGGACTTTTACCTGAAGAAGCCCTCGTTAGTTCTGTCATTGTAGGAAATTTCTCCAAAGGAACATGTGTGTGGCAGCTTTTGAATTTGATGTGACGTGTTGGATAAATACTGGTGGCAGAACTTGTTGCTGTGGCTTCTAACGGAGCAGCACAGGACCCTGGCTAAGCGCACACACCCCGGAGGCCGGCCCCACGGGTGTGAAGCCCCCCTTGACCTCTCACTACGTGCCCTGAGGGACAAGTGAAGTGATTTCTCTGCACACCAGTTTTCTTGAAAAATAAGGTGGCTGTAAGGATTAAATGTCATAACATGCTGCCATTCTTGACCACACTTTCAAAAATTACAACCAACCCCCTCGTCTCTCCGGCACCTCTAACATCCTATCTGTTTCCCTTCCTTATTTTGGTCCCATGTCCTTCTATGCCTCTACTGGAAGGTAAACTCTGAGAAGGCAGGGACTTTTGTCTGTTCCGCCAATTCCGTGCCTAGGCTGCACAGTGCCTGCTGCGTGGTGGTAAGGAAGTAAATACCCGTTGAATGGATGATAGAAAGTGCCGGGCCCTTACCAAGTGCTATACATGCATTGGCATTATAATAGGCTTACTTTCATAGCTTGTTGCCGTAATCAATACTGGTAGTTTAAAGGTCTGACATACCCATTCCAAAAAATAGAAAGCCAAATACATTATTTGCATCACAATAAGGGTTTACCCCTGGGAACCACATCTAGGGCCTGGGAACTAGGTGGGCCAGGAGCTGGGCCTGCCCATGCGCTGGGCTACTAGTATTTGGGTTCCAGAGGGTTCCTGCTCCCATCACACCACTGACATCTTTCTCTGGTCACTAAAAGTCTCCGATCAGTCAGATCAGAGTGTTTTCTATTCTCATCCTAGTTGGCCTCTGAGGGGGTGTGCCACCCTGGTCCATTCCCTCATTCTTGACTCCTTTCCTTTAGGCAAGGAACTCAGCCACTCCGAGTGGTTCCTTAGTCAAACATCATGGAAAAGACGGCTTCCTGCCAGCCCTATTGTGAGGGATGAGTAACAACTATGAAAGCATTTCTTTCGTTAAATGGGAAGAACCGTGTTCACTCTGAAACGGTTTCACTTAGAAAGGAGATGATGTGAAAATTGTGCAACTTCCTTGGTTCCCAAATTTGTTCTTATATGTTTCAGATACATTTTAAGTAAAGAATAAATTGACCCTTACAATTGCCATTCCTGAAATAATTAAGTAGATTCCTTGTGGCATTTCACCTTCTTTACAAATGACATCTCCGTAGTCAAAATAGGCAAGCTTGGCTCTTTCCTGAAAGAAAGAAAAAAGATAAAGTTAACACAAAAGGTTCATAAGCTACTTTTCTAAAGAGAAGATTTTAAAGCAAAAAATGGCTTTCAAGTTGCATGAAAACACAAACTCTATTCTTTGGTTTGTTAATGCTGATGTACCCCATTAACCTTTAGAAAGAAAAGGAGGAGCAAGTAAATTTTAGACTGTGTGGCCCTGACGGGTGTAGCTCAGTTGCTCAGGCATCTACCGGAGGGCAGGAGTTGCCGGTTCGGTTCCCGGTCAGGGCACATGCCGGCTTGTGGGGGTTAGTCCCAGGTCAGGGCATGTGCAAGAGGCAACCTACCAATGATTCTCTCCCACATCAATGTTTCTCTCCCCCTTTCTCCCTCCTTTCCCCTTTCCCCAAAAATAAACAAAATCTTACATGAAGTGATCTCCCCTGACCATTTCAGATAAAACGCCTGCCTAACCACATGCCCTTCCCACAGCATTTATCACCATCTGACAGGCTCTACAGGTATGTGCTGGTGTGTTTATTACCTATCTCCTATAATATAAAGTGCATGAAAGCAGGGGCGTTCTCATTTCTCTTGTTCACGGCCACATCCCCAAACCCAGAATAGTCTGTGGCGTGTAGGGGACATTCAGGGCGTATTTGTTGGAAGAGGCCAAATTCCAATAGCAACGCTCAGTTGACTTTAGATTGTGCACAAACTCTGGAATATACCACAGTCCTCACTGTGCCCTACTGCACCACACCCAGCTGGTTTTACTTATCTTCCTGACCTGGATAGTCATTTAAATTTGAGAAACTTGATCTAAAAAGCCTTTTCCAGAGTGTGCATCTGGAAGCCCAGAGCTCTACCACATAAAATAAGGATTAGTAACAGGTAACAGAAGTAGCCCCTCCTAAACGGATTATCCATTGTGGAAAAAACCTTTCCCTATTAGGCTGAAGATGAAATCTACTCTCCTAGGTTTTACTAGGCCTCCATTTTAACAGACTCTTTATTGGCCATTATAGGATTCTTGCTTTAGTTTTCTTTTGTTGTTAGGAATTTTGCATTAAGGAGTAGAAAAATAATTATCATGAAACCTGAGCCAGAATTGAAGACAAAATCTTTACCTTGAAGAACTCGATGAGAACATCTTTATTTTCCAGCCAAACAATCTTATGCAGATATTTGTCGGGAGTAGGGGGTGGGATTGCCATTGGAAAGTTATTCAGTGCTTTTATTTTTGAAAGAAGCACCTAAAAACAAACAGTCAAAATAATGGTAATCAGATCTTGTAACAGAAAAGGAATAGGTTAAAGCTAAATAAACAACTGTTATGCAAATTTAACCTTGATTTTTGACTCAGAGCTTTTCTCATCTCATTTAAATTATCCTCTAACCCACTTTTGTCCCTATTCTTCCTTTACTATTTTCATTGACATGTTACTTTATATTCAATTTGTCTTTGTACTCCAGTTAACACACACACACACACACTACCCGGTCTTAATCTCAAATTATCTAAACTTCATAGTTGGTTACTGTATGATTTAAAGCCATGTTCTCTCAGGGTTTTGTTTTGTTTTTTTTTAATGTGTATGGTTTGTCTTTTTAAACCCTTGTAATGTTGGAGGATACAATCCCAGTTCTGTGGACTCGGAGAACCCTTCTCTGGCTCTCCCACCAGGTCCAAGGTAATCGCTTACCTGTCTCCTTGACAGATGTCCCTAATGGAACTCACAGCATTGCAACAGTCTTATCCACCCTCCCTCATGTGTACCGTTTGCTGACTGGATGAACACGTAACTAAGTGAAAGGATCAGAAAGAGCCCACGCATGGACTTTGGGGTCAGTGTCGTACCCATAAATTATCCCAATCCTTGTAGCATAGCATGAAGTAAGTGTTCAATACACACTTAATTAAATCAAATAGACCTACCTGCCACCTTATGACCTGGGATTTATAATTGTACTTCTTTGGCTGACCATTTGGCAATTAGTGGATATTTAATTATTAACTATGGAATGACTGTTTACTCATTAGCTTTCTAAACAGACTGGTAGGAAAAAATAAATCTCTCCTCCTTAGGGTTATTTATGGATATCAACTATTCAGTTGAATCTTATAAGCCTTCAAAGTGATCAATGAACAAATTACAAAATGCAGTGTGTGCAGAGGTCTAACTTGAACATTGTAAAGTAATCCTCTCTTCCCTGTCACCGACACCAAGGAGACACCCTGTCACCCGTTTGGTTCTCTGCCACGATGCTGAAGCCCCTAGAGAGACAGAGCCACGCAGGAGAGAGCTGGCCCGTCCGTTCCCGCTTCCCTGCCTGGACCATGTGTCGGTGACTCTGTCCAGCGACCGTCCAGAAGCCCCGTGCATGGGGCCCATGGCTGTGAGCTACTGGTGTTAAGGGAAAGCACGTGGCACCCCGAAGCAGACAGACCCTGTGGGAGGCGGAGAGAACAATCTTATTTGCGCGCATCCATGGGCTCCATGGTGGGTGTGGAGCAGCAGAATTAAACATCTTTCTCCTCTGGCTTATGTTCCTACATTTTTGGGGCAGATACAGTTATAATTTTTCAAAAGTCCATTTATCAGCCAACTGAGTAGGCGGTCTTCCTGCTCCTGTGCTCTCAGAACCGCCCCTTCCTGACACCTCACCGGACTCACTCGCACGATGTGACTCCCAGCTCCTCTGCACGGCTGGAGGGCCGGGCGTACACAGCCCACCGGTGCAGAGAAGCGGAAACGTCCAGTGAGCTTGCGGAAGGAGCCTCAAGCCAGCACCACGGAGGCGAGGTTCCCGGGCCCCTGTGCAAGTCTCGCCCAGAGGCCTGGCCACTCGGGTCCTTATGCCGCGTCCCCCACGCCCACCTCTGTGCCCACCGCTCAGGCTAGTTTCTCCCTCGCAGCCAAGTGAGTGCGCCAGGCAGCACGGTCCGGTCACCCTGCGGTGGCCATGACTGCGGCAGCCACAGGGGACTTGGGTACCAGGTGAATCCTCTCTGGAGAAACACCACAGGCTGGGCATCCGGCGCACGGAGTCCAACGACACGCAGCCACCGTTCATACCTTGTTCACCTCGATGCCTTCGTGTTTGTCGATGATGCCCCTGGACCACAGGAAGCTGAGGTGCTTCAGGGACTTCGCGATCACGGTCTGGATGGCCTGCCTGGTCTTCAGGGCGATGACAACGTCCCGCCCCTCGTGCTCTATGAGTCCTGGGGCAGAAAAGCACTCGGTGAGCCCGCAGCGTCGCAACCACAAGTTGCCAGCACTCGCGCAACAGTTGGTCGTTTCCAAATGGTTTGCGCAACATCCTGTCGCTCCCGCTTCAGACAGGACGGGGGAGGCCGGTAGGACCAGCCTTGTTCCAGCTCCGTCTCTGCAGGAGCTCCGCCCAGTCCCCGTGGCGCTCCCGCCCAGCGTGATTACGGAAACCAGTTCCATCACGGTATCGTGGCTTTCACTTGTCTCATTCTCCGAGTATAACTTGATATGAGCCGTAGTGTTATAGAAATCATGTAACTTTTACAGGTAAATGGATAAATGACCTGATCCAAGAGTCCCTGGACTCTGGCTGGTGGGGCTCTCTGAGGTCCCGTCCGTACTGCTTCCTCTGTCACGAGCATGAGAAGTCATGGGCAGGGCTGGGAGCCAAGGCTACAACCATCTGTTTCGTCCTTGTAACCCTAACATTAGGCACAATATCTGACACCTGGAAGGTACTCGAGTCATTGTTTTAACTGCAACGAGCAGATGGTAAAATGCAGGACAGGATGGTCAAGAGCAGGTTCTAGTGTCCGACACACGTGGGCCCTCAGCCTAGCTTACCACTCACAGCCATGTGACCCCAGGCAAGCCATCCTCCCTGAGCCTGGGTTGCATCATCCGTCCGTGAGGATGGCAATACTACTGCCTCATAGAGCGATTGTAAGCCTTAAATGGATCATGTATATAAATAAAGCTGCCAGCAGCTTCTAGCACAGTCAGCATCCAATAATCCATTGCAGTAACGGATCGCTATTTCATGCTAATCTAAAGCATAACGTGAGAGAGCAGTTCCAGGCCCCTAATCTTCAAAAGCACAGAGAGAAAAGTCCATCTGCTATGTAAATGGCAGCAGCAGGCCCTGGACTTTCTGCGACACCACCCACATACTCTGCCTTGCGGTATTCACTAGGCCATGTTCTTTCTACTCTGAGTTGGGAAGTACGACCCATGGCACCGCAGCTTACGGTGCGGTTATGAGGGTTTCCATCTACCAAGGGCCCCCACCCCGGCCGTGCCGCAGAGCCGGGGCGCCTGGTGCGGAGGCCCCTGCGAGAACAGCAGCCTGAGACGCTGTGTGCGCCCCTGCTGTGTGCTCCCGCTCAAGCGGGGTGGCTGCAGGCGCCCCAGAAACGACACCCTCGCAGTGTCCCCATCCTGAGTGCCCTTGCAAATGAAACGAAACCAAACCACCCTTTGTCAAACAAAGGTAGTTCTCACATGTCTATTTCTTTCAACCGCCAGGAATCTGACTGATTGCCTTAATACATTGTTCACCCTTTTTGCTCTTTCCTCTGTGCTCCCTCAGCAAATGGAACTCCTAACATCCGCATCACGTGCTGATCTGTTCACACCCCCACCAGGCCCTGTGCCGTCTGTGTACCTGGCCCGGGGCGTGCGGTCAGCAAATGCTGGCGGTGCAAGTGTCGGGCGCTTGTGTAACGGGTGAGAGTGTGCGCCTTCCTCCAGTGAAACGGGGTGGCGGGCCCTGGCACAAATGAAGCCTGACACATCACCGGAGGCAAGAAGGACCACACCGAAGCTGACCTACCTGGGGCACATCCGGAGTCGTGGGAGTTCTTTGTAAAAGGCAGTAATGCCTGGGTGGGGGTGGGGACAGAAAGCAGCAGGAAAAGAGGAGACAAAATATAAGACTGACACCAGGAGCTGAGCAGGGCTCAGAGGACGGGACCTGGTGGAGGTCACTCACTCTCTCAGAGGGTCCCCAGGAGTCAGAGCTGACTCAGTGGAAGGTAACACACACGCAGGTGTCATCTCAGGAAACCGGGTATGCCAACGACTTACCTAGTTCTTTGACAGCCTCTCGTTTGTTGGTTTCCAAAATTTCATATAATTTCTGTAAGAAGTTAGGAAAAACATTAGTTTATTATACCAAGTGCATTTCGGAAGGGAAAAGTACGGTGGTAGAAATGTCATTCGTTTGCGATTTGGCGGTGACCTTGGGCTCAATGCTGTCCACCGTGAGTCGCTGCCTCCCCCAGGCTGGGCTGGGCTGAAGGTCCCGCGCTCAGTAGTTGGCAGGGCTACTGTGCCTCATATTCTCAGGTAAGATCAGTGCGCACAGCACTTGCCTCAGGGAGAATTCACATCGATGGAGCCCCATGGTTGGGGGGACACAGGGGACAACTGGGCAGCTGTTTGGGGCACCAGTCTATCGGGAGAACAAAAATGTGGGGTAACAAGAAAAATAGAGTGTCAATCAGTTCGTGTTTCCTGCTGGCAACCCCTGCCGTCACTGAGACATAGCTCCAGGACTCGCCTGGCTCTGTTCAATGACAGTAGCTATCTGTCACCTGTCCCAGGCTTCACTCCTCACCGGGCTGCTCTGTGGCTTTCGGTTTTCTGGAGTTTGCATGTGGCGACAGGAAAACCCCAGTAACCCAGCAACCGAAGTTTCCCACCGGCAGGCAGGCGTGGGGAGCCGGGGACAGATCCTGCACCAGCATGAGGCCGGCCCAGGGCTGTTCACAGGGGACAGCTTGTTACCTCCAGTTTAAGCCATTCAAGTTTTGTTGGTTTGGGTTGAGGAAAAATGTACGTAAGAAGTCCCTCATTTTGGCCAATATTATTCTAATCCCAAAACCAGGGCAAGATCCAACTAAGAAAGCTACAGGCCAATATCTCTGATGAACATAGATGCTAAAATTCTCAACAAAATATTGGCCAATCGGATTCAGCAGTATATTACAAAGATCATGCACCATGATCAAGTGGGCTTCATCCCAGGGATGCAAGGATGGTACAACATTCGTAAATCAATAAATGTAATAAACCACATCAACAAATTGAAAGATAAAAAACATATGATCATATCAATAGATGCTGAAAAAGCATTTGATAAAGTACAGCAACCATTTATGATAAAAACCCTCAGCAAAATGGGAATAGAGGGAGCATACCTCAACATCATAAAGGCCATCTATGAGAAACCTGAAGCCAACATCATACTTAATGGACAAAAACTGAAAGCTTTCCCCCTAAGATCAGGAACGAG